>KN487828.1:0-14134 GCA_000787155.1 Scartelaos histophorus | reverse complement strand
AAGGTGAAATGTGTAGATGCCAATTACATATAATACATTTTTAAATAAAATTGTCATTAAATACACTGTAGAATTATGTATACCTTACCTGATATGTACGTTCTAATTAATGTTTAACTCAGCTTTAATCTCCAGTGTCATATTTTTCCCAAACTGCGCTGCTGCAAATGATAATCAGAAGCTAGTATTTCAGTTCTAAAAGCATAGAGATCTAGTATGTAAACCTGTACGGATGCACCATTCCGGCAAAAATCCAAACAGAATCACATTGGAATTGATTCTCGCGCTGCTCTTGGTCTGAACTTTGTGGCTGTAGAGCTGCAGGGAGAGGGAATAATGGCGTTAAATTGTCTCCATTTGAGAAGGGTGGCCGCTGAATGCTGTTCAAAATTCTTTGTAACCCCCTCCATCGTCCTGTGCAAAGCACTCAGTATGTGCCTTTGTTCCTGTGATGACATACTTTTTCAACCTGGACTGTGAAGATCAGGGTTTGACAGTGAAGGCCCACATTTTTTTTCTCTCTCTTTTGTTCTGGCTAATATAATGTACAAATGAAACAAAATTATATTGAATAGATTTGAAGTGGAACACATAACGAGAATAATAGCTTTTCATTAATGGCAGACCCAAACTTGCTGACCAAAGACTGAGTGAACTTAGTGCAACAAATTCTCTCTAGATACAGCTATATCTGCAGCACATATTCAGATACAAAGTGTGAATGATCATTGTTCCTGGCATTAATGGCCCTCACCTCACAGGGCCATAGAGTGTCTGAGTGAGTCATGATGTCCCTGTCACAAGTGTGGAAGACTTCAGGAACAGCTCTCACCCTGCACATTGGAGTGGGTCTCTCGTGAAGAACTGCCACTGCTGGTACAGTGTGTGAATGGAGCTTGTACAGAGTAAAATACACATTCAGCAGTCTTTAATTAACACCAAGGTAGTTCTCAGGAACACGCTGACAATCACAATCTTTGTTTACTACAATCACATGCACTCGCCTGAGCTGCCATGAACACTGTGATTACAGCCAGATCTAGAGGAGATTAGGGCATCTGCTTATTTGATTGCATTCACAACCTGCCTGGTGTACTGAAAGTGTTTAGGTATAACAACATGGTCTACTGTATACACATCAATTACTCAAAATCATACTACAGGAATTAACAAGGCCTGGGTAGCCGTAGTAGTTTATGAATCTTAAACACACATACAGTTCTAGTGCCACTGTGTTTGATATTACATTTAATAACAATACTGATAAGAAGTTTTCAGTCGAATTACCAAGAAACCGTGACTGAAAGCCAGTTTGTCATTTACCACAGTGGTTTATCATCGTGGTTGGACATTGTTGCAGATTATGTGCCACGGTGATAATAGACTCTAAGATGACAAAAAAATATTTTTAGTTTTCTGCTTTTAGTGAGAACTGCGTATGTTTGAGACAAACACAAAAACGTCATTTTGAATAGATGATTTTTTTCAGATTATCCTGCACAGATAGCCCAGATAAACCTTACCTTACTTAACAGACTTAAGGCCTTTATGACCACCAATTCCAATTCCAATTAATCTTGTCCAAGGACACACGCCCCTGCAAGGTAATTCCTCCAAATAATGGATTGTACCAGACATTTTATGCATGTTCATTAGATGTTATGTCATATTTTTTACTTTTATGGGCTATCAGGCTTGTATTTGAGTGGCAAATGCTCCAGAATGGGATAAGAGCTGTGTCTTAACATAAGACCATTAACATGAAATTTCCACGAAGTCAGAGGATTTCTGTAACACTAATTTCCCAGTGTCCTAATAATGCGTGTGTGTGTGCTCTGTGGAGCCCCACTGTGTGCCCTTCACACAGTCGGCCTGTGTCCAGCAGGGACAGTGCCCTGTGACCTGCAAGCTGTGAGGTGCACGCTCGCTGGTTAAGGCAGTGAATCCCCCACCTTACAACAATATTAAACAGCCCCACTCTAGTCATTTTTCATACACGTGTGTGTATAATGGCACCTAATCTCAATAGGAGAGAATGCACTGTGTTTATAACCAAATGTCACAGATCCACTTTTCACTCTCTCTACATGCATGTATTTGGCCAATGTATAACTTAGCAAAATGCTTGCATAATTGGGGAATAATGGTGAAATCACTGTTATCTATTCATAAGCCTGCAGATAAACACTTAAGAGTAATCTGCTGCTTTGTGGGCAGAAATTGGACTCTGGATGATGGACCTCATGGTGTGCCTTTCTTCATCTCCTCAGCAGGGGTCCTCGCCTATGTCCATCCCATTTCCTGAACCCCCACCACTTATCGCTTCACCCAGGAAAGCGTCTGGCTGGTGCCTGGCCTGTGTCCTATATGTCCTTTCCCAATGCTCGCGTGCTATTTAGCAAGCATTCCTTTTGTCCGAGATGAGTGGGTCCGACTAATACCTGTGCTATTTTGCAAAGCTCAGGAGCATCTTATCTCTGCCAAGCAAAAATCCCTGGCCCCAGGAAGTGGGGGGACCAGGCCAGGCTCTGTGTTATGGATGTGGTTAGCAGTGTCGAGCATGGTATCCTTATCTCAGTGTGAGCAGCCATGGCACCCTCCCTATCCGTCTCAACCCTACAAGCCTCTTAGGTTAACAGCACAACCCCTTACACACCTCTCCACATCCCCTGCACACTTCAACACACATGATTACTGCTTTGTTATGTTGCTTTGTTATTGCATTGTTGCCGTATTGTTTGAAGGTAAAGGCGGTTTAAAGTGGACATAGGCACGAGAAAGATGCACCCTTGTTTAAACATAGCTTACTGTGCCATACGTTCACCCCTAGAGTATACACAATACACTGGCTCGTGCTCTGTCTTGTACTCCTCTGTGGCCTGTTCCAGAATCCCAGACAAAAGGGCCGTTAAGCTATTATTACCTCTTTCCTTTGTTGATTTTGTTGTTTGCTGTACAAAAGAGTTTTACAATGACCCTTCAGTGTCTAATAAAGCTCACACCTATAACCACCTGTATAATATTAGCTTTAAAGGTCCTATATTACACAAAATTGACTCTTATGGCCATGTTATAATGTTGTTACCTTATAAAAAACTTACTTATAGTTGTGTTTTGTTTCATTTGCACATGCTTGAATAGCCCTTTATTAGTCTGTCTACATCTCCAAAACTCAAAATGCTCCGTTCCATCTTGTGATGTCATTTAGTGGTAGTTTTCAGGTTAACAGCTTACTTATAGTTCAGTTGAAATTAACAGTTCCTAGGCTGAAATCATCCAAATGATTTACAACATGACATCACAAGGTGGAAACTTGCCTAAATATGAAGGATTTCTGTGTGAATGAATATTTTTCATGAGGAAACAATAATAAAATAAACATAACATAACATAATAAAATGGCGTAATATGGGTCCTTTAGAGCTTTAAAGGTGCACTGTGTAACTTTTCTGATGAAGGGTCTGTCAGATCCTTGTCTCTGAATATTTTACAGTATAATTTCAATTGTGTCTCATTTTAATTTTTAATGATTGCTTTTATAATAAAAACAAAAAAAAACCCAAGTATCTTTATTACAATCTGACTCCACGTAGTGATGGAGATAAGTTTAATGCTTTAGTCTTCAGTCTATAGGTAAAATCTAAAAAACAAAATCTCCATGGAGGTGGGAAGCCCTTTACTAGAAAAATAACATGTTAGATTGTGCATTGCCTGTTTTATTTCCTTAACGTTTGGTGGACGCTGTTAATCATCACAGTGGGCCTCAGTTTTGCAGCTGCTTGGTCTCCGTGTTTGGGGCTTGTAAAACTCAACTGTATAAGCCTGATAAATATAACTTAAATGATGGAGAGTTTTGATTATCTCACATGGTAATCATTATTTGAGCTGCTAACGTAAATGCTTTCAAATCACTATTCTTGTAAAATTAGATTATATCAATTTTCCTACCCTCAAATGAAACCAGAACTCTGCCAATTTGCTCACTGTGGCATCATGTACAAAACTGTATTTCCCCTGACCCACATTTTAGAAATATGCAATTATGTATTTACAAGTGAGCAAGGAAATGTAATGCCGTGGGTTAGGGTTCGTTTTTTTTTTTTTTTTTTACTTTTATGTAATATGCCAGCCCAGTCATAAAGCTGATTCTGTTCAGTGAAAACATTTTAAGCCACGGTTTGGGCATCTGTTGATTTGAGAAGACAAACACGCATTTAATTAAATTCACAGTAATTTATGGAAGAGGAATTATTCAAATCAACCCGTCTGTAAAATGAAGTTGGGTTGCACTTGAAAAACGCAGTGAAATAAACTGGAAGATGGGAAGGAAAATCATTTAATTAAATCCCTACAGTCATCATTAGCATACGCGCTTTTGGAGCCCTGGTCACAGATTACATGTGATGTGTTAAAAAGCTGACAAACGTTTTTATTCAAAAGTTATTAAGTTTTTAAGCACCCAATTACATCTGTTGGATTATGAAAACACAACTTATAATCTTCTGGGGCAACTTTTGGCTCAGGATCATTTGTCCTCCAACAGTATGACCAATTAAAGCTTGTTTGAGGCTGCCACTAGAAGTAGAAACCCAGTAATGTCAATATAGGGTTATGTAAGGATAGGTTTCTGTGGAAGAAGGTTTCACAATTACAAAAACAAACAGCAGCAGCAGCCTGGCACCGTTCTACTGTAGAAGTGACTGTGATGTCTGTGCTGTGTTTAGCTGTATTGATTAAAAGCTCTATTAGGGACAATTCTACATGTGAACCATAGGCTGCATATATAAATGAACATAGCTGGCGCCATGTTCCAAATCTGAAGTTTGCATGCAGGTGCTTCTGGCTCCTTCTGACTGTGGCTCTCATTGACTTACATTGGACGTTTGTCGCCCCTCTCTCTGTGCCTGCTGCAATGAGCCTTGTCATTTTGGTCACTATCTTGTCCATTAAAAAATCCAATTCATAATGTAGAGCCTGGCTTCAAATTCAGCCTTATAGCCTTTAGCATTGCAAGCTTTATTTGAGCGAAGCTGAACGCTATGGGTGACGTTGCACTCGGTTAGTCCACTTTTTTATACAGTCTATGATGTGAACGCAAAATGTCATTTATAGACACAAAGCACAAATATGGTGGTTCAGTTCCAAGACACGACTGAAGACAAATTATATCAGAAAGAAGAGGGCTTCAGACTGGATACAGACTGTCTTGTCATAACTTACACAGAAAAAAAGCTTAAGCACTGGGATTGGTCGATCCACAAAGACTTGATGGAATACAGTTAGTTATAGACATATTTGTTTATGAGCCTAATATGAAGATTTATTGTTTTAATAACAAAATGACAGTTAAAGGTCAAAGCGATCTACGTCAGCACTCAGCTATAAACTAGCCTTTATATGCAAAACCATATCCAGCACAACTGGCTGAAAAGAAACCTCCCTGGCCACTGTAAATCAAAGCAAATACTGTGCAAGGCAGCACTATGCACTCAGACTATTGTAATCTGTGCAATGACAACATGTGTCAATGGGGCCAAAATATTTCAATGTGTTGAAAAGAAAACACGTTTCTTTACTGTTAACACTGGCCACAGGCAAATCGGTTTATAAAAATTTGTGATGTCAGGATGTTAATTTCTAAATGCAAAACATGTAGTTACAAAGAAAACCACAGCGCACACTGTTTTCAGACTGTTCTGTTGACAATATTGTGTGTGGTAAACATTTTATTGTATTTTTATCCAAATGATGCAGGAGCAGACAGTGATCTCTGTGTCTGCATTCAGTTTACAACGGCAAATAAAAAGTGTGACATGATTCAAGGACTATGCCCAAGTGTCCTCTCGAGGTCGTTCTTCATATTTATCAATATTTGCCTGTGTGATCCAGGTGGGAGTGAGGACCATGCCGTGACATTGTCATTGGTGTGACAGTGGGGGACTTGAGCGGTGTAGTGCAGGTGACAGGCACATGACAGGAGTGTCCAATCTGCACCTGTCTCCCCAAGAGCACGTCTCACTATCACACACGATGCTCCTGCCAGGACATGCTGTATCAGGGCCCACTTAAGCTGCAAGTGCTTATGTGTGAATCTATCCATGTGCCTGTTGTGACATCTTTCAGATTTGATCACGGTCAACTGTTCCTCCTGCTCAGTGCAAAACAGACACACATAAATGCCATCTCTGTTCACCAAAATATAAATAAAAAACAAAAGTCTGTAATAAAAAAATAATCATTAATTTTGACTTCTCTGGGACCATCTATTTTAATAAATATTTTCCCTTCAATCCCTCTGTCTGCGAAGGCATAAAATGTGTCACACCATCAAAGGCCTGACATACCGTACATACAAACACGAGTAACTGGTCTTTTCTTTTCACTTCATAAGGTGCACTTTATTATCAGACATGAACAGACATGGGGAAAACAGACATGAGGAGAACATGCAAACTCTGCAAAGGCTCAGGCGATCTGATGATCCAACCCAAAACCTGTGAAAAGTGTGAGTGCTAGTCATTACTAATTGGCATTAAAGATTAAAAACATTTTTTCCTACAAACTCTGCTTCAAACCACATACTTTTAAAAAGGAAATGCATAAAAAATGCATAATTGAAGATACATATCACAGAATCCCAATTTAAATGCTATCAATTTCACAGCTTTAATGTTTGGTTTGTTTTATATACAGAAAAATAAAATGCCTCCTCCGTTCCTTTGTCTGCAGTATAAGATTTTTTTGGGTTCTATAGGGGAATGTGGGGGTACAGTTCAGCAAATACCAACTGCTTCACTGTCGGAAAGAGCATGGCTCTGCGGACCCTCCTGCTCTATATTCTGTCGGTCGAGTGTTAAAAAGCCCAGGGTCTTCTCGTCTAATACAACTTTTCACCGCATTGTGGCTGAAGTTGTGATTGTAAATTGGCTGGAAAAGCTCTGTATAAAATAATGGTTTGCTCTTCTTCCCAAAATTAACCCAAAATCCCGCACTCAGATACTTCACAATTTTGCTGCCACATATTTGTTATAAACAGTGGGTATTTGTTAAAGACACTTAAATCCTCCATGTAAGCCACAAGACGCAAATAGGCCTGACCGCAAATCGTAGACTCAAAGCTGACATGAAAGTGAATCGCTCTCAGCCTTAGCCACTAGCTTTGACAAAACTATATTTGCTTTTAATCTCCTTATTGAGTTTGACGCTAGGCCCCTCAGAGACCAATGTAAAATCATCTAAATCACGTCTAAATGAGGAGTAATTCTAACTTCAACAGTCCGCTTGTCCTGCATTGACCATATCCAATTTCCCCGACTTGTATTATCAAGCCCAGTGGAGTGGTCAGTTGTGCTAAAAGAGCTGATATCTGGCTGAACAGCAGCAATAACCAAGGCATGGAAGAAAAAGCCTCTGCTCCTTTACCCCAGTTAAATGGACAGACCGAAGCGTATTTTACATTAATTAAAGACACGCTTTTGAATTGAAAATGAACATAAGCTGGGAGGACCATCCAGCAGCAATTATTCTTGGGCAAAGTATGAGAGTGTACTGCAATAATATTTCAACAATTTAAAAATCCAAAGGTCAAAGGTCACGCAGCAATTTTCCTCCTTTGTATGGTTTTGACGCTGGTATCATTGCATACAAAAACTAATTTAGCCACTGTCAAGAATTGTAAATTGAACAAATGAAAATGGAATAACTGAAAATGTGTAATTTGCAACCAACTATAGGTAACTTAATTGTCTCACTTTTCACGCTTTTGCAGAACAGTTTTTCTAAGCAGTTGAATGTGTAGAATAATGTTATATTTTCTTGTGCATGTGAGTGGGGGGCAACTGTTCAGTATTTGGTCTAAAACACCTTTTCTTTATAGCTTCATCATGACATAAATATTGAACATCTTAAAATAAAACAAAAAGACATGGAAAAGGAAAGCAGGAAACGTTTTTCAATATTAAAATTTGCAGCTGTTGTTTGGATAGACTGACTTATCCTCATCTGCAGGAAATACATATTGTATAGCCAGAGCTTCTCAACATAATGTGCAGAATCTATATAAAATGTTAAGCTGTTGACCTGGTGACATTAGAAAGAAATGTGTCTTTTCTGTGGTGATTATTATTATCCAGAGGCTCGATGTGAGGGTTATAAGCACTTATGATTGCTCTGTGTTGTGTATGGCCTTGGAAAGTTCTATAATTTCATCTCATTAACTTAGAAGTATTGGATATTTTCTTTTCCATATACCTGTTCTAGCACATACTCCTTTTCTATTTTTGTACATTATTGGTATTTCCTCTCTACAGACTTGTGCTAACCATCTTCTGTGGCCTTCACTAAAAATCAAAACAAAAAAGCGCAACAACAAAAATGACATGTTCATGACCTCGTGGTTAATGGAAGAATAACAATTCCTCAAAATTCTGGCCTCAAAAATATGTATTTGGAGAGCAACTGATAATATCCCGGACCCCGTGTAACTTTTCTGATGGAGGGTCTGAAACCTGAGTTCAGCTCGATGTCGCCTTTTTCTGGAATTTTGGGCATTATGACATTTAATTTAACTATCTCCATGGAGACGAGCAGACACACATCATCAGGTCAAGTTACAGGTCTGATCTGTGGAGATGTTTGCCCACTCATGTTATTAATGTAGGTTTTTGAGGTAGTTTTGAGAAATAATAACACCAGTAATTAAATAAAAGATATATTTGTTTAATGCCATACTATGGAACATCCCACCCATGTCTGTCATATACTCAAGAAAATGCAATAAACAGCATGCAAAGTTAGTATAGAAGTTGTTTGTGCTCATATTGCTCTGTGTTCTTATAAGAAGTGAAAAATTAGGTTTTAACAGGTCAAAATAGAGAGAAAAAGCCAAATGAGGGAGCCATTAAAAAGATTAGATTGTGGCATGAACCACCCGTTGCTTTCTAGCTAATATTTCTGGCTCAAAGCGCGACTTATTTGCCTCTCTCTTGGCTCTGAAAGCTGCCCCTCTGCGACAATGGCCGAGCTGCTGCAGATATAAGTATTGACGCCCAAAATAAACCATGACCTCTGTCAAAAGAAAAGGTCAGAATCCCAAATGATGCTCCCAAAAGGCACGCTGTCATGCTTTATCACAAACAGTATTAACTCAGCTTGGTGGCTCTCCTGTGCAAATCCCACCAGCAATTTTCACCATCTAAACGCACTGTCATTCTCTTGTCATAGTTAACTCTAACTGATTCTTCCACTGCTAATCTCCTCTGCTAAGCTCATGTCCCAAAAGGATGCATAAAGCAGAAATCTCGAGGAATATTTTACAGGGTTATTTGACTGTCATTTTGCCCCAGAGATGTTAAGGGTTGAGGCGTTGAAATTGCCCATCATTCAGCAGATTGTAATGGACATGTTGGAGTAATCTCCTCTGATGGCGGATGTGAAATGTATGGAGTGGTTAAGTGGACAGTGATGGCAACATTGTCCCTGTTATCCAACTGCCACTCACTTTAAATGCAGCCAGTCCCCTCTTTGGCCTTATTCTTTACTAAGTTGTTAAACAGTCTAAAATGTCCAATTACACAGTTGGGTGACCATTGTGACCACATAAGCAAGCAAAGTGGCTGAGCTATTGAACTGCCATGTGGAATCATCTTAAATCCAAATGGTTTTATGCAAATGATGATAAGTAGCATGTGAGAGACAGCGATGCTCACTGGCTGGTTGAGGCGCAGCACTCAGCTCAGTCTTTGCTTGTTAGAGATATTAACTGTAAAACATGCAAAACAGATTTCTCTAAGGAAGTGGGCCATTCCAATTGCAGTGTAGAACATGTTTTTCTACCTCCCCCATATTTGGCTGTCACAATCATTCAAGTTTGCTTTCAACCTTATTTCCATCGCCACATCTTGTCAGAAGTCTATTCATCATGTGGTACGTCTGTTCCGTGGGTGATGGATGCCCATGTTTGATGGCGTCCAACTGCAAAATACCTACATCCAAAGTACGGCTGCTCCCTGGATCTGTTTACTTTTGGTGCTGTCAGGTTCTGCTTGCACCAGCACTCTCTCTGTGTCTGACGAGCCTGTATCCGTCATTGCACTGCAACGTTTCCGTGGAGACAGCTGGGTAAATAATATCCTTTCACAGAGGTAAACAATGCTCCACATGCCAACCCTATTATTTCCCACATAAAGTGTTGTTCATTTTGCATTTGAAGCAAACTCCTGTGTTTTCACTTTTCTACTGTTGGGTTTGAAGCTTGATGATCTGTATCCACAGCAGACTACACATGCTAACCAAACATTTAATGAGACTTTCCAACCCTATTTTGCCAATGCAAAATAGCTCCTTTGAAACATAATTCACTGGAGATAAGGCTTTGCTTCCTGCTTTGAAATCCAACATTTTTGAGTCTATTTGAACAGGTCTATTCTAGACATGGCCTTTGAAGCTCCCAAATGCTTCATTTTAGAGAAAGCAGTACGGTAACCCTCTCCTCTATGAGGAGAAAAAAACTGTTAATTCCTAAAACCAATTCAATGACAATTTGTGTGATGCTTAGTGTCAGTGTAGATAAAAGTTGTAACAGGTGGGCTAAGTCTTTTTACAGCACAGTCGCACAAAGTACCATGAAAATCCTCCACATCTGGATTGAGCTTTTGATCAATAGCAATGACACGATGATCGCTCCACTGCCTGTTGGCCACAGAGTTTTGAAAACTTTTCTCTGTCATGTAATACCTGTAAGTTCTGGAAACATGTTTAAGAGATAACTTTAAGACATTCAACTATAATATTGGTATTTATAGAGCTATATTACTGTCTTGATTTAAGGCCTTATTTTTTGTTTTATTTATTATATTATTATTTTATTTGAATGTGCTTGGTTGTTATTAACAATGAAAAAACTTATTCCAGATTAGTCCATGAAATTTAAAAAATACTTCTGACAGGGGGGAGTGTTAATGAAGCCACAGTTGTATTTAGTCTTGAAGAATATGTGTTTATTTATTCATTTATTATCTGTGGTTAAATTGTGTCTTAAAATGTTTAAAATAATGATTTTTTTCTCTATTGTTACAAACATAATTTCAATTGAAATGCTACTGATGTGATCTTATGAGTAATACATCTCTTCTGCAGCATACCATGCATGACTATCTTTTCTTTACAAAATATATATTAAAAATATTTTAACTTCTATGTTAAGTACAGATAGGGTGACCAGACATCCCATTTTCCTGGACATGTTCTCCTTTTGAGACCCAAAAAAACAGAGGAATTTCTAAATTATCCCAAAATGTCCACAGTCAATTTACAGCTTTGAGTGGGACACTTATCTTAGTTTGGGTGCCAGTCTTGCTCATCTGATCAGATACAATCATGGGTCTTAATGAGATCTTATTAGACTTCCATGGACGCAATCACCGGTGCTTCTCCAGCACTGTACATCTAAACTCCACTTTCCCCCCTCGCTCCTGTGCTCTCACAGTGACGGCACAGGCAGCTCCTCTGAGCAGAAAATGTGTCACAGAGTTGAATTTAATTGTATGGTGGAATTTGGCGAGATTGTTGCCTAATAGAGGAAGAAGGAATTACACTAATTGTAGGTGAGAGCAATAAGGAACAAAGTATAAAATGCGTTTAATAAAACAATTAAAAATAGGAATGTGTCACAAAACAAACAAACATTAGTTCATTCCTAAAAGCAACCGGGGGTAGACACACGTCTCTGGTGGCAATTGACTCCAGGCCATCCACATCTGCACCTGGGTAGCACAAAAACACACACAAGGCGGCCAGCATCACTCACCAGACACATAGATGGGCTAAAACCAAGGCTTTTCAAAGAGCACCACCACAAGTTCACAATACTCACCACACAGGACGCCCTGTCCTGCTCCTGCATGTGGTGCCTCCAACTTTGTCCCAGCAGGACTCCTCATCCCCATCCCGTTTCCCCAGGCTTGTCTGCACTGTAGACCTACTGTCGCTGCCACCACCATCACCACTTCCTGTGACACACAACACACAGGCCAGCACATGCAACTGTGTACAGCTGTAGAGCCATAGACTCTTTCATCACAAGCATTACTAGCAGAGCTGTAGATGCACACAGAACAGAGATCTTCCTTCCATTTATAAAATTAAATTCTGACACCAACAGAAATTGCCTGTTATAAAGTACAAACATTTCCAATTTTTTTTGTCCTTGAACCAGGCGTTTTTCATTTTTTGTTTGGTTTTTTGATAACACCAACCTGGTCATCCTAGTACAGATCCACTGCAAGGTCAAAGATGCCACAATAAAGCATAGTGCTATGTGCTATAAAAAGCAGTTAGCATTTATGCTGATCCTGTCTGTCATCTTTGTTTCTGTGCCTATCCTATAGCTCTCTATAAAAAATCATGGTATCAAGTCTTTCACTGAATTATGTGCTATTTGCTGAGGCAAATGCACTAGTGTCAGACTAGTCCTGGTCTGGGTCTCAAGGGTGCTTGGGCTCTTTTCACAGACTTGAGGTCTGAAACTCAATGAGCGAGCTCACATTTAATTATGGTCACTGCTGTCGGCGATTAACTTGTACCTACACTTAAAAGGACTCAGTGTAGTGTGTGCATGTGCATGAGCCCGCAGACACTACCACATCACCACGTAATGGTCCATGTGGCTCACATCAGTGTGTCACTGCTCATCTTTCCTCGCTCAGGTGCAGAAGCCTGATCCCCTCGGCCATCACATTTTTGAACAGGCCCCGCTGCGTGTACTGTAATATCTATTGTAATGTGTCTGGGTTTGTTGCTGTATCTGTCAACCAAGCTCTGCTCCTCCTTCCTCATTCTGAGCAAATTCAAAAGAATGCAGACGTATGGTATGGCAGACTAAAAGTTCTGCAACATGTGCACTGTAGTTTGCCTAATAAAATTGTGTTTAAAATCCTACTCCTTTCGAAATGATTTCCTGTAAAGTGCAACTGAAAGTTAGCTTGATACAGGGGTTTCCAAACCACGGGTGAGTGTCCAAAAATGCCGCTCAAAATGTTTACTGTTGTTTGGAATATCTGAAGTCTAATTTATAAAACAGCAATACATTGGCCACACTGATAGTAAAACACAAATAGCTGAAGACCAGGAGCCATATTTCTGTGCACCTTAGAAAAGTTCAAGTACAAGATCATTTGTGGCCTGGATATAAATTTAACTTAACAACATAATTTTGTGTATGTGTATATTCATTTAATTCATATGGCTAACAAATATTTGCCACTGTTGTCCAGATTTGGTGTCTATTGTGGATCAGTTGGTCAAATTGCACTAGTACCACAGACAGTTCAAGGCATTTTCACCATAATGTCATGAGAAAGAAAATCGCATAAGAAAGAAGGTGAAAGATGGAAATAAAAAATGACACCAAGGATCCTGCATGCTAATTACACCTTGTCATAGTACTGCCAATTACAAGGGACAAACTGGGCTGCATATATTTCTGTCGCCTTCCGGTGTCATTGCTGGCTGTTGTGACTCCTTTCACCTCCCTGCCGCCATCATCGGGAGTAGACATTCTTTCCCCGTGTCCTATTAGTGAAAGATACAAGTGTTCCTCAATTAGCCGTCTCATTAGGGACATTTGATAAGTCTGCCACTCCCTGGGGGGAATCAAGAAACTCATTATATCCAAGGCAAGGATAAAGTCCAGTGTCATATTTAGCCCAGTGTGAAGAATGTGACACATGTTTGTGCATATGGGGAAGGACAGCGCGGGAGCAAGCAGCGCACTGTTGTAATGATGGTGTGTGTGCAGATTGGTAATAAATAAATAAATAAATAAACAGAACCCTCTCCTTGACCTTCTCCAACTGTGGCACTGATCTGAAACAAATGATAAACATCTGTTCAGAGGTCGGCCTAGACACAGGGACATCAGGTTTACAGCATTACCAGCAGATTTAGGCTTCACAAGACGTCCTCGTGAGAATTATGATAAGATTTACCCAAACAAACTTCACACAAGAGCTCTGACCTTGCTCTTATGTTTCCAAAGAATCCAGTTCTGGTACATAATGGTATACTCTACTAATAAAGTCTGTCATCTTTCATGTTATGCTTTATAAATAATGTGTCAAGACAAGTGGATGACTAA
>JACN01060584.1:0-13987 GCA_000787155.1 Scartelaos histophorus | reverse complement strand
AATAATAATAATAATAATAAAATATATGCAATTTTTGTATTATATTTCATTTTGTGGAATTAAAAACATATTAAAATAATTTCCAATATGAATTTCCTGAATATAAACAACAGACCTACAATATTTTAATTATCGTCATTTAATCACAAATAGTGTTAGAAATGGCACAAGATTTTATTCTTTTCTGTAATGTCTTCGCTTAATAAGGTGAAAATTGTAATTGCATTTTAGAAAGACCCAAGATGATTATTGGCTATTAAAACACAAATTAATCTCAGTCTCATTTAGTTACACAGCTTTATAGTTTAAAGTATCTGAGTGTAATATTTGTGAAAATCAAAACTAACTAATATTATCTTTTCTTTTTCTTTCCTTTTGATTTAATAATGCCATTACCTTGTTATACGTTTTTTTCACATTTGTTTTAGAGTTTGTATAATCCAGATAACGATGCCAATTATTAAAATAGCAATTTGGGGTCACAATACGCAGTGTGGTTGCCAAAAAAATTGTAATGATAAGGTTTGTTGTGATGTCTTATTTTTGTTACTATTGCTATGATTATTTTTGTAGTGGATTAGTCATGATTAGTCCATTAAATGCCCCACTCTAAGAACTCTAGTGGTATAATTTGAAATAATGCATTCGTTTGTGATTATCAACCACTAATACTTTCTCTTGTATATTCTTTATTATTGACAAAATGAGCCTTTTCTGTCGACAAAAGCAGAGACCCTGAGAATAGATTGTGCCACGGTGTCTTTATGGTAAAAGGCTGTTAGCGGGAGTGACAGAGGTGGAGGAGCAGAGGAGGATTGATGGCTCTACGGAACGGTATTGAAGGGAAGACGTTAATGGAGTGGTTAAAAATAAGAATGAGGACTGCTCTCCTGCTGCACGGGCTTTTCAGAGCGTGGCAAAAATCCTGCTGGACCCACTCTGCACACGCCGTAGTCTTCGGTTAACGCTACAGCGCTTAAAATCACATATACGGCGGTTTGAAGGCTCATTCTGAATAATAAAGACGTGCATACATAATTTCCAGTTACTGTGAAACTCTTTGAAATTTGTTTAGGAGTCGTTGGCTGCTCTTGTGGCTGACCAGCTGGCAAACTGAACGCACTATGTAACTTTTTGGTCGTGATCCATCACCCGCTTTTTCTACGGATATGTCTACTGCTCTGCTTTGAATGTCGACACCTTCCTAAAATAATCCCACACGTCATTTTTTTTCAGGTTTTTCAGGAAACACAAAAAACTTCCCCCAAAATTGAAATGATGGCATTTTGTTGCCTATGTAAACTTAGGCAAAAAAGTGACGTAGGTGATTATTTTAGGAAGGTGACGATGTTCCACAGTATGACATTAAATAGCTCTGCCAAACACTCAAAAATACCTAGAAAAACCTGTCCACAGATCTGACCTGTAACTTGGTCTGGTAAATGAAAAGCTTTAATCCAGCAATAATGTCTTCATGGAGCGTTTTTCCACCAGAAAAGTTACACAATGCACCTTTAACCACTCAGCGTGCTTGAATTAACCCTCAAGATAAATAAAGTTATTGATTTATTTATAATCTTAACATCGAAACGTTTTGTCGGGCTAATATATGCATTCACACTGTATTTTAAAATGAGACAGCCTGTATATTGTTTCACTAAAGTTCACTAAAAAGTGTTGATCTAAAAGCAATAATAATTTGGAATACATAGTTACTCTTTTTCTGACTTTTGTAAAATAGATTTTGAATGGAGTTTGCACAGAAATATGACATACAAACCCTCCACTCCTCCATGTTCTGTTCTAAAACTAGATGGATTTATAAACAACCACTTTTTACCATTGAAATAGTTTTTCCCGATAGCGTCTCTCCAGTCAGATTACATCGAATTTCTGACTGTAAACCTTAAGTTGCTAGTTTCAAATCAAACTTTAAATAACTTCTAAATCCTTCGCGAAGAAACGAACAATTAATCTCCAGCTCAATGAACCAACATTATCCCCAATTATCTGACATTTCCCTTGCCACCATAACAACAGGTATCGATCTCTGTAGCGCTAATCCATCTCTTGATCGCTGCATCTCGACAGCTTGAGCTCCCATTGAGATAAGAAAGCTTTTTCCCCAGCACAATTTTGTGTTTTTGGTCCCAATATCATTATAATTCAACTAAGACAGACATAAAAGCAATAAAGTTAATAGATGAGATTGCTGAATACACAAACGTTGGCATTCTGGCAATACAATGAAGAATAGATTTGTTAGGGAACATACAGTATCTCCTCCGGGTATAAACATGTGGTGATGATGAGGAGCAGGGATGTACGATTCAGCTTTATCAGTTCCGATGTCGATATCACAGCACCTTTAAGTATTTACCAGTGCAGAAACTGAAAACTAGCATTTATTTCCATTAAACAATTATAAAACAAGACAAAATTGATCCAAACGTGTTATGTAGCTGTGATGTATGGGATAAATAAAAGTTAAAATATTATCTGACTTTCTTGGGTGACTACGACCAGTAAATATTATAATTACATCAATTCATATGGTCATCCAGGATATCAACTGAACTGATATTTAGGAGCCGATATCCGATACACACATTTTTTCAGTATCAGTATCAGTATCGGATCAGTGCATCGCTAATGAGGAGGCTGCTGGTTGTGCTGCTGTGGCAATAAGTTGCTTGAGGTTTACTAATTTATGACTGGAAGTAGCAGAGAGCCAAGGGAGTGCATTTATATGAATCTGTTAAATGAAAGTAGTGCACTGAGTAACTTTGCCTGGAATATTCCAAAATATGACTTTAAACATATCTATACAATCAAGTAGATGATGCCAGCAGGACAAGTTACAAGTCAGATCTGTAAAGACAAGAAATAATGCAGGTTTTGGAGAGTATTTTAAGCAACAAAAAACCCTGTAACTGAATAAATCATTGCAAGGTAGACAGACAAACTATCATTCTAGGATATTCTAGGCGAAGCAATCACATCTCCATAGAGACAAGCAAGTGGCAAACCCCTAACCAGAAAAGTTGCATAGTGCACCTTTACGATGGAATAGGTTGAAAAGGCAAAGGTAGTGAGCAGGGATAGACTGACTAGAACTAAGTAATATAGTCTCGAATTTATGCCAGTTTTTATCAATTTTTCACAGTCTCAAATGTTGTATATCTCCATCGTCCCTTGCCAATCATCAGCACTTACGAGCTAAGCCTTTCTTCAAGCCCATTGAACCCAATTTTCCGGGCTATCATGAATGACGTCTTATTCAATTGGCCGACATGTTTCTCACTATCCTCTTCTCTCCGCCTGATTGTTGATGTTTTGTCTTTTTGTGTGATTGACAGGTGTGAAACGCAGCCTGGCTAGCGCTGTAGTCGCCGCCGTCGTCAAGGAAACCCAGACTCCTGTCCGGTTGCCATGGGGAAGCAGAACAGCAAACTGCGGCCAGAGGTGCTGCAGGACCTCCGCGAGAATACTGAGTTCTCCGACCACGAGCTGCAAGAGTGGTACAAAGTAAGTAAAAATGACACTACCAGTCAAAAGTTTGGACACGCCCTCTCATTCAATGTACTTTTGAGCTTGATGATGAAGTCTCCTAAAATTCACTTCAGAGCTGTGCCACGTCAGAGTCGAGAATCGCTGTGCAAGTGCAAACCAGGGTCCAAAGCAAAGAGTGGCTATTCTGTTTGCAACATGTCCATTCATAGTTTTGATTTGAGATTCAGTGAGAATCTAGAATGCAAATAAACATGGAAATGAAGAAACATAAATGAAAAAGTGTGTCCAAACGTCTGGCTTGTAGTGTATATGGATTTAATTAGGGATTTCAGAGTAGAAGTTTTGAAACTGTGCAGTCTAAAATTAAATAAATTATAGAGATAACTCAATGTTCTACCCAAGCACTGAACTCCGTGAGTGTACCATTTGTCCAAGAAAATGAGAGGCCAGTCAAAGCCTTTATTTCAAACTGAAATGCAAAAAAGGTCAGAAACATTTGGAAAGGTCAAAACATTAGAGTGACTAGGGTCATTTACCATTTTAACAGTAGTTATGTGCGGCGTTTCATCAGCCTCATAAAATGAAAAATCAATATTTACATCAGGTCACACTGGAGAACCATATACTTTTTTAATGTAGTAAGGTATTGCAAACATAATATTATTTGTTATATATAATAATGTACACTATATCTTATGAGACAAACTATATTTACATTTTTCCAAAGACCTAGCAAAAAAAAAAAAATATGATGACACAGATATGATTATGATATTAGTCCTAGTGGAGTGTGTCTTTTACATAGGGATGTCAAGATTTGTTTAATCGATAATCATGATTGAAAGCAACCTAATAAATAATAATAATTTACACAAAAGTACTTCAAAACAGTAGCCCTATGTTTCAAAGTATTTATATATATCTGTATATAGAGTCACATTACATGGGGCTGTAACCATTACATTTCATTTTTACACGTAATAATGTAAACATTTGTTTTGCTCCAGGACAAATTGTAAAAGCAGCTCAAAATGAAACATTTATGTCCCTTCTGCATTTTATCCTCTGAACCAGAAAGAACACGATTAGCATTCTAATTGCTATAGCCTCACTATGACAGCAAAACTATGCCCTAAAAGTTGCGAAAAGCAGTTATAAAACAAACTCCAGTCATTAATAAGAATGCAAGGAATTTGTGAAAATTAACTTTGGACCCCTGCAAACAGTTGAAATGAACTAGTTTTATTTTTCAAGTTTTTAGTAAAACTTATAACTTAACTTTCATTGAGTATGTTTGATTTGATAAACATGGTCACACATACAGATCATATACAAATCATGTGGAAATGGAAGTCAATTAAAGAATTTATGGTTTGGTCATAGTGCCAATAATGATAAAAACTGTACTATCACTATTACTCTTACACTATTTAAAGAATCCATATCCTGATCTATGTTATAATGTGGTTTCCTCATCACAAATATACTTGGAGTTGTGTTTGCTTCATTCACACAAACCCTGCTTATTTACACCATGTTCTTCTCTCAAACAGAAAACACTTTGTTCCACCTTGTGATGTCATGTAGTAATACAGGAAGTGCTCCGTTTATACCTCATCTTTACTCATCTAGAAGCATTTGGATCAGCCCTGGAACTGCCAATCTTTATTGAACAAAATGTTAAAGTTAGCTGTGAAATTGAAAACTACTTCTGCACGGCATCACGAGGTGCACCAGAGCATTTTGAGCTTTGGAGATGTAGACAAACTAACAATAAAGGATTACTCAAACTGCATTATAACCTCACAGGAGTCTTATTTTGTGCAATATAGGACCTAACATTATAGCATCCTTACTAGTCTGATTATTTTAGATGTTTTCCTCTTAATACTGACCCTATAGAAGCCCTTCACCAGTTTGATTATCCTGAGGAGGACTAGATTAAACGCTGGCGTGATAAAGAGCCACTGTGACCTCCTCGTATGATTCCTACATATGGAGGAGTGTTTGCGGGACGTGTCTATGGCTTAACTCATGGATTAGATGTGCAGGACAGATGTGTGCGATCAGATCTGGCTCCCGTCTGTCCCAGCCTGTGGAGCTAAGCGTGAACCCGAGTCCTCTTTTACAACCGCTGGTCATAACGGTGGACGCTGACGAGAAAGTGACCGCCTCAAGATGTCGCTATAAAGATTTTAAAGGTTTTTAAGTTGTATTACTCTGTTTTCTTATCTAGAAGTGACCGCCTCAAGATGTCGCTATAAACGCCTGTTGCACATAGATTTTAAAGGGGTTGTATTTTGGAGTTGTGTTTTGTTTCATTCACACATTTTTAACACACAAATCCTGTATATTTAAGCGATATTTAATTCTTCTCAAACAGAATGGATTCTTCTCTCAAACAGAAAATACCATAATGTTCCACCTTGTGATGTCACATGGTCATACAGGAAGTGCTCCACTGTGTTTTTAAACTTCACACACCTTCTCTAGAATCATTTGGGTCGTTTTTTTAGCCCGGGAATTGCCCATCTTTAGTAAACAAAAGGTTAAAAGTAGCTCTTAACTTGAAAACTACTGCTTCATGACATCACAAGGTGGAACGGAGCATTTTGAGCTTTGGATATGCAGACAGACTAATAATAAAGGGTTGTTCAAACATGGGAATGAAGCAAAATGCAAGTTTAGGGATGTTTTTGAGGAAGTAACAACATTATAACATGGATTAAAGCTCACAAGAGTAAATTTTGCGTAATTTCGGACCTTTTTCGGAACTTTTTCTGTGTGATCTTACTTGTAGTTGCACTGTTTGTTAACATGTTGAATTCGTCAAGTCATATTGTATTGAGACAATGTTCACACAAGAGTGACAGAACAAATATTAGATTCTCGCCCATACCTTTCTACACTTTTTAAACTGTCGGCGGATAGATCCCGTCCGTCTCTGTTGGGGATTTTACAGCTAATAAAAGGTAGCAGTGAGTCCACAAACCTTGCTGGAGGAAAATGTCAAGCTCATAGAATGAAAAAAAAGTTATTAAGCACCGAGGTCCTCCTACTTCTGTGCCCTTTTTCTTTAATATAATCGTCAAGTAATCCCAGACCACAATGGACAAAGGCATCTGCGCTTCAGTCTCGGCAGAGAGTGGTAAAAAGGGATGTTATTTCTGTTAAACAAAACCGCGGCTGACATGACTTTTACCTCCCCTTTCTTTCCGTACACAATGAGACATTATCAAACGTTGGGCAGAACTGAAGCTTGGCAGACTTTATAGAATGGATGATTTACTCCTTTACTTCTGCAGTGCTTATCGTGTTAGGTGTTTAAATTGTTTCTGTCTTGTGTTTGGGAAGGACCTTCTGTTCACTTTTTTATGAATTATATCGGAGAGTACACAACTTTCCCATGACCGTAAGTTGTTCATGGGTGTGTGATGTGATGTGATGTAATTATGGTGATTTACTGGCTCAAGAAGAAATGCTTTTTTTTACATTTTATTTTATGCATTCATAAATAAGTATTAATAACCTTTTATCATATGGCCTTTTACTGATTTCCTTCCAAATAGTACTTTGCTATTAGAGCCAGTATTTTTTTCTCAGATTGGTTTGGCAAACACTGATGTGCATTCATGAGTTGCTGCTTCCTGTTGATAGGTACCATTTTGAGTATTCCTCCCTTCAGACAGATATTTTATAGTGTCACTTACAGAACCCAGAAGTTACTTGGTTTTGGTTTATTTTGGTGTCCCTTAGTTAATCACTCGTTTTGGGAACCCACGTGACCCGTTTTAGCACAAAACTTGGTTTATGTTATTTCTGTTATGTTGTTTCTTAACTTGGTTTAGTTATGGACATATTTTACCATGTTTTGTTAAGTTAACCCTTTTACACACCTGTTGATTAAACTTCTTATTTATTCGTTAATTAAAACCTTACTTATTTATTCCATTTTCCATCTTGGTGTTTTTTTGTTACTTCCTACACCCTAGCAGAGCTGGGTCATAACATATTGGCAGCCCTGAACAGGAGCTGTGATCTTCTTAAATAGAAGGGAGGAGGCTGGAGGCGGGGCCAGGTGCAGAGGTGCTCCACCAATCAGGGACCAAGGCTCAGGCAGCGGGAACAAAATAGCAGCAAAATACACAAAAATACAAACTGAAGGCCTGGGGCCATAACAGTTGAGTGTCGAAATGTATTCACCCTCAAAAATGTTTGTTCTGTTGACAGTTCTTTTTTTCTTTTCCTTTTTACGATCCTTAATAGATGCATGTGACTGTATCTGTATTCTTTTACACATAGGGTTTCTTGAAGGACTGCCCCAGCGGAACTTTAAACGTTGACGAGTTCAAGAAGATCTACGCTAACTTCTTCCCGTACGGCGACGCCTCCAAGTTTGCCGAGCACGTGTTCCGCACCTTTGACACCAACGGCGACGGTACGATAGACTTCAGGGAGTTCATCATCGCCCTGAGCGTCACGTCCAGAGGAAAACTGGAGCAGAAACTCAAGTGGGCCTTCAGCATGTATGACCTGGACGGAAACGGATACATCAGCCGTGAGGAGATGCTGGAGATTGTACAGGTGAGGGCCAATAAGTTCTGGGACCCCTAATGTGATTGTGGCCTTATGTCAGGTACAACACCTCCATAGAGACAAATATAGGCTGCACGTTTCCATGGAGATGCCGTTTCTTTGCCTGGATTATTCTTCCGTAGTACAGCCGCTTAAAACTGCTTCATATTAACTATTCTTGCAGAATTCAAAATTAGACTGTGTTGTGTATTGTTAGGTAAGGAATTGGGCTGTAATTTTTAGTCGCTTGCTAACCAATTATTTCTCAAGTTCCACTGGAGCAGCTTTGTTAATCGTGGCTACCAAACTAATTGGCCTCATATGACCCACTTCTAAAAGAATAATAGAGTTTTACTAACTCATTCATTTTGATCTTAACTCAACAAAAATATCAAGCTTTGAAACTCTCTAATTATAAAGCTTTTCTTTCCCTGACTATATTCTAATCCCAACTGAGCTCCTCAAGAGCCATAGGTACATTTTTTATGATTAGTAATAGTCAGAGTTGGGCACGTTACTTTGAAAAAGTAATTAGTTACAGTTACTAGTTACTTGCCCAAAAAACTAACTGAGTTACTACACTATAAAAGTAAAGTAACTAATAGTAACTAATGCGTAAAAAATGTCAAATAATTTGGAGTAAAGCAGCAAACAACAGATACCCGTACAGAGGTTGTAATTTATTGCTATCTTAACAGAAGCGTGTGCTGTCGAGAGATGCTTCATTAAATTCGAGTTGCTTACATTGGACGTGGACAAAGTCTTATACACAAAGTGCACGTAACATGTACGTTACTCTGGTTGGCTCAATATGAAATCTTACTCTGCTTTAGCCAATCATCATTACATATCCCGCCCTCACCAAAGGAAGAAAAAAATCAACCCTGTGCCTGTACGTGAGTTGAATGAGATGCCACTTTCAAAACGGGTAGGTTCAGTAACGCGCAGTAACAGCGTGTTGGTACCGGTAACGGCGTTACAACTATAGATAAAGTAACTCGTTAGATTACCTGTTACTGAAAAAAGTAACGCCGTTAGTAATGGCGTTTATTTTAACGCCGTTATTCCCATCATTGGTAATAGTATGTTGGCAAAACTCATGTGCCTGACTTACAAACTATTGTGTTCCCCATTTTATTTTATTTTTTGTTAAATTCCTATATATTATGCATCTCATTGCACAATCCCATTTTGCCTTATTTATACATATAATCTTCTCCTGTCTGACACTATGAGGCTGGCCCACTGTATAGGACAACATAAACATTGACTCTATTTGAAAATGCATTTGCTTGAGCTCAAAACATAAAAATAAATACCCTTTGGCATTTTAACACCACTAAAAAGATAGCTTATGGCAGTATTATGAAATTACCCTGTTTTGATCAGTCCATATGGCTCTGCTGATAACATAATACGCCTTATCAACCAACTGCTCTTTTTTCTTACAAATTGTAAATCACATCAATTCTAAACAGCCATTGATTGCATGGTGGAAGTACTCATACTCCTTCAATTACAGCGGTAATAAGAAAGTGAATGAATTTGATAAGTGCAGAGTTTAATTATTTAAGTAATTGCATTGCGTGAAGAGAGCATTTAAGAAGGCTTGAGCACAGATATGAGGAACCTAATCTCTGTGGCTAATGTGCTGACAGCAGTATTAGCAAGTGCAAGTGTGTGGCTGGACTGGTAAGTGCAGGGCTACATTAGTGAGGTACTTTTACTATTTTTGAGGGTTCAGGGAAGTTTTGACCCTTTAAAATACTATATCATCAGAATGTTCAAAGTTCAGTGAAATGAAGGTGAGTAAAGGCAAGAGAAATAACACATTTTGAATGATTAACTTACGGCAGAATTGTAATAAGCCATTTTAAAGGACATTATCTGACATTTTTGAGTGTTTTACCATGTTATACTGTTGTTTTCTCTTCAAAAACATATGTGGAGTTGTATTTAGCTTCATTCACATTTGTTTCAACAATTCCCCAATTAAACTCGTCTTCTCTAAGAACTCATGAATGCATCTTTTTTCCCATGTTTTCAGTTTATCACTTGTTGAAAATCAAACACAGACAATATTAAAACATTTTGGGAGGAATTGGTAATATATGCATTGCGTCACCATGGTAACGTCAAAAATATTCCGCCATAAACATAAAACACTCCCGGCGTGATGTTACTGCAAAGTATCAATAGCGATGAACATACATTACACGGACTAACAGCGAGTGTGTGTGTGCTTATGTCTTCTCTGTGGATTAGCAGGTTAAACTGACCCCTGGGTTTATCCCTGAGTGTGCAGAATACTGGGATTATCCTACAGTCAGGTTACACATTGCTGGATTGAGCAGGGGAAGCCTACTGTGTCACCGAGATGCACAATGAGAACATATAGGGCACAAGTTGATAGCACCGGGACTGGGTTTTGATTTGGCTATTGATAGTGATATTATAGTATAATCTCTGTATTATCTGGTCAAATCAACCTCGTCTGCATGGAGATATTATTGCTTTGATGTTGCTGAAATCTTCCACAATATAGAATTAAACTTGTCTATCTCCATGGAGACAAGCAAACACCACAGTCCAGACCACACCACTACCTTTTCTGTTAGAGCTGCTCAATACTGGAATCCCACCCCCACAACCATCAGAAACCTCAACACATACATTTCATGGCTCATAGACAATCAAAGCTGTCAACATTAGGACGTCTACCTCTCGTTGACCCCTGCTGGACACTGGCCTTTTGACTTTAAACTGTTATTATTTTTAAGTTATTGAGTGAGAATGAATATCTGTATTTGACTGGTTATTGATTGCGGGGGAATGCTGTAATTGAGTTGTCTGAAGTAATGTACGTTTTAGAATGATGAATTTTAACTTTGTATTGTGATTTTATGTTAGGTAGTGACAACTAACATCTGTCGAGGGACTACAGATGAAAAATAGCCATCTGGCTAACTCTGGCATATTTACATGCAAATGTTAATTAATATGCACTGTCCCTGAAATAAATAAACAAATAAACAAATAAACAAACAGTCAGGCAGATCTGACTGTGGAGAGATCTGTGGAGAGGAGACCACCCTCACAGTAAGAAGTGTTTTGTGGAGGTAACAGCATTATAACATGGTTTAAAGCTGAGTCAAGGCGCTGTAAGATAAAGGCAAACTCATATTTTCCATGTATTTTCTTTGTGACTATAATGCAACTTGTATTGTTTGTATTAATTATCATTCATGCCGGACTCATTTTCTGCATTGGTTCTGTTTTAATGTGATGTCTGAAACAAATAATCAACACAAATGAATACCACATTTCTTAAAGGCAATGCTCTGACCTTTTAAAAAAAGGTCACTCTTTGGATAAATGTTTATCCAATCAAAGCTATTGATTAGTACATTTGTCTAGATGCCTTTAAAGCTTTAAAGCATTTCTATATTTAGAGTTAACCTTGTTGGTTAGAGAAATAGCAGCACCACGAGGTAGATTTGGGAAATATAACACAGGGGTTGTTGTAATGCGCTGAATTATGACTCAACTTTTAGATTTCAATGATGCAACGGGCGTTTCAAAATCAGTTTGAACTACTGCAGCCCCAAAATATAGTTAATGTATTATTCAGTTTAAAACTTGATACAAAAATGTACTTTATTGTTTTAGCTCTTAAGTTTTGATTTTGGCACGTTCATATGACTGTCAAACTTTAATTAAATTTAACTTACTGTAAACTAATACATTCCTAGCCATTTTTATCCATATTCATTGCATTAAACAAATATTGATTAATGCATTTCTCATCAAAATATTTCTCCATTCCCATTACTTACCTTTTTCATAATACATATGATTACACGTAAATAATCTGATGAAACATTCCTTAGTATTTCATTTTCACTGTCTTAAAATCAAAAAACAGTTAATTTTAAGTGATTTACAGTGGTCCAAAGTTAAAGAAGAGCTGCTTATATTATATCTGTACTGTACTGGGCCTTTAAGTATTAATAGGTTACTTCATCATGGCTCTTTACAAATGTAGATTATTAAACTAAGGCCTTCTGCTCATCGCTCCATTAAATTTAAGACTTCTGGCCATGCAAACAGCTTCTTCCCACAAGCTTAAATAATGCACTTTGAACATTGGGGTAGCACCTTCATAATTTAGCTCCTTAAGTTCTGTTTAGCTCCGTAATCTTTATTATTTCAGTCGTCTGTAATGATTGCCTATTGTTTATGTGGTTGTTTTTAATATCTCATGGTGCATTTTGAGCTTTTTGCACACGTTGATCCAAAAACTACATTTTTTTTCAAGCAAAATTAAGCTAAAACACGTCGTGCATTTGAGGAGTCCACAGTTCGTTGCCAGACAGTGAACAGATCGCTTTATTGTTGGCGATCCGGCTGAGCTTACACCTTTTCCCTCCCAGGCGGAACACATTTAGTGATCGTGGAGGCCGATTGTGGACGGGGGCCCGGGGCCGTGGATACAGCAGACCCCCCCCTCTCTCTCCGGGGCCGCTCTCCAGGTTAATTTAATGCTGCCACAGGATAGGACGCACTTGTATCAGGCAACAGATAAAAATATATCATGTCAATACAATACAAGATGTGATCCAGCCTCCGCTCCACCCCCGACCAGGACGCCAATAACAGGCCGATCTCTATCGCCGTGGCCATTTTAAGACGCGCAGAACGGGGATAGAGACGTACTAAGCGATACACGTGGGTTTCTGCAGCAATCTTGATAAATGCACACTTCAAATCTTTCATGTGGAGAAAATTAGATCAAATAAGACTGTCGGAAAAACAATCTGTTCAAATTAGGAAATGATGTTGTTCGGAACTACTTTTTCTTGCGAGACCTTCGAGTTCAGGGATAAAAGCCCCCAGGAAGAATAGTTATCGCTGACGTAATAACTAGAGGGGCGGCGGAATAAAAGAAAAAAAAGGTCTATTTCGGTAATCTATTTGGTTTTTCGAGTACCCCAAGGACTAGGCAAAGACAGTCTCGATAAAACCAGCATCCTCATTTATAAAACTGTTGATTAAATTCTGGGTAAAATGTAATTGTGGTTTTCTCTTTCTTGGTATTTTGTGAATTTCTGGACCAAATCACTCACTCCAAGAAGGTCGGTAAAGTGATATGGCAAGACCGGGGTGACCAGCTTTTTGTGATTTTTTTTTTTCACACACTGTTCCATAGTTTTGGTGTAAATGCTTTAATGATTGGTAATGTGTAACTATCCTGTCAAAGGTGCACAGTGTGACTTTTCTATTGAGAGCAAAGTAATGTCATCTCCATGGATACAAACAGGTTACAGACTCTCCATTAGAAAAGCTATTTACTTCAGAGATTTTTATGCATGTATTTATTTATTGTGAGTTTCTTTGCATTGCAGATGAATTTTAATTATCCCAAATATGTTAAGACAGTAGAAATTGTATGTTTTATGCCTTGTATGTCTGTATTTTGCAGTATTGATACTTTACTATGCTCTACATGTATGTCTATTGTGGAGTGTTCAGTAGTTGCTATGGTGACACAATGCACACATTAGCAAATATTACACAAAACAGTTAAGATAAGACACTCAAGAAAAAATACAAAAGAGATTTAAAGAACGCATTTTCTTTTATCGCAGTGATAAATATGAACATTTATGGTTCTGTTAGCTAATACTTGTTTAACTTGAGGAACAGACAGAACGGAGCCTACAGTTAGCATTACACCCGAGGGAATGTTGATGACATCAGCTGCAAAGTCTCAGTCGTCCAGGGTGGGAATATAAATTTAGTTGCAAAATACAGAATTCACCTTGAGTTGGTTTATAAAAACAGCTTTTTGTTAGTTTCACTTATTTGTCTACTTGATTTATTATTATTATTATTATTA
>KN487804.1:33300-54748 GCA_000787155.1 Scartelaos histophorus | reverse complement strand
AGCAGGGCAGGTGCAGCAGGGCAGGTGTAGCAGCACACAGGTCTGAGGACACCCTGGCGCAGTTTGATGGGTATTTCATAGTAATAGACGCATTTGTTGTTTGCCTTTTTACAGACTGTTGTTTCTTGGGATGCTTGGATAGCTTATGATTTTTTTATTTTTAAAAAGTTTGTATTTCATCAGTATTTACAATAACCATTAGTCAACACAGTGACAGGATCTGTACAATTCCCATGGCGTACACTGCTCACATACAGTACATAGGTTCATTCTTCCATTGATTTTGTTGTAGGCCTATTTAAATAAACCATGAATACAGTGCTCATGTACCACTAAAGAACAAACTGTAAACATCAAGAAATGATAAAGGTCAATGCAACTTAATGTTTAAAGAGTTTTAAATAAATAACCTAGATTCAGCCATCAAGTCCGTCTCTTTTCATGATGCTAACACTTATAAAAATGACCACCTTTCACACACATTAGGTGCGTATTAGGCAAATCCAAGTTTCACAAGTTGGTTTCATCCCATGTTGGGTCATTCATGCTTTTTAAGACCCTCCTTACAACTTTCTCAATGTCCTTTCGAGCTTTCTGTTCTTCCTCCAGAGACCGTTTCATCTTCTTGGTATCCTGTAGGTAATAAAATGGAGAATAATAAGTTATTCATCGATTAAAAATATAAACCATCTATTATATACCAAATGAACAGAAACAACACCAGAGCTATGGAAACAGATCAAAGTTTTCCTTCCCTGTACTGCTGGTTCAGTTACATGTGCTGATTCTTGACATAAACTGTATTAACAATGAACTTAGTCATGACTGGGTAGTTACCTGTTTCAGTTCTTGAACTTCATCCCTTAAGGCATAAACAATATCTACCAGACTCCTTTAAAAAGGTAAGAGTGACATTTAAAAATAGTATTACTGCATAATGTCATTGACAGGTGGTCTTAGAATCGTCTGTATCTTACTTCTCCTCCAGTCGACTTTGTCCATTGCGACTGGGACCTTCTATTAGCATCTTGTCCTCAGAGGGGATGATCACGTGTAGCCCTGGATTCTTCTGAGGTCCTGTTTCAAAACACAAGAGCACTCATCGATCCATACAAAAGCTCACAACTGGAGGTCCATGAACCACATCAGCCTGAACTGGACTCAAGTAGCAAAAGGTGTTAGTCATGCAAAGATTCAACAGAGGAAGGCCGAGATAAAAGATAAAAGAAAGCACTGATATAAAATAATCCACGTGCAATACAAGTCACCAGCATCAAGTTAAGACCATCACAATGCCGCCACTTACCAAATGACAGATTTATTCAAAACTCATAGTACATAGGGACTTGAACACTTCAGTTGTGTTGAACAGTACACTGAAGGCGCCGTTAGCAGAAGACAGTCACGCGTGTCAATTTAATACAGAGCACACAAAAGGACGACGCTTGTCTTTTCACCTGCCCTGTCCCAAATTTGACTTTTTTTTTTTTTAACCACTGAATACACCTGGCACAAAATATAGCACATAGCATAAGGATCGTATTATTCTTAGCTCAAATACTAATATAGGAACAGACTTTCTTTCAAGACAACTATTATTTACAGAGGGACACAATGTGCTCTTTATATTTCAAGTCCACCGACCGTATTCTGAGGTTGAATGAGCAGTTTACATAGAAATCTGTATCATCATCATACACTTATGTTTCTTTTACTCCTCAGTACTAAAACACTCAAGGAGAGAATATACTCTACAAATGAGTTTAAACTTTACAGTAACACTAAATACTACCTTTAGGACTATATCATTCACACTCTATAGGCAGACGACAGAAAATACTGTACAACAGATTCTACCCATCCCACCCATTGGCCCGTTACATGACTGTGCAAAATAATCCAAAATACTTGAATTGTTTTCAGTGTAAACCTTACAACGTGTAAAAATGAGCTAATGTTCCAGAAATCCATTTGTAAACAGTGACACAAACAATTCAATTGAAGTAAGATAATAAAATGAAATCATAATTATCTAGAAACTATTTCACTCTAAATGTAGTTTTGTAACAAGGGCATTGCTTACAGTAGTGTTATATTTGTGAATCCCAACATGTGCTTTCTGTACCATTACTGTAAAAATAGCTCTTCATAAAAATAGTAATTGATGCAAGAAATTATTACATTATTAGAAGTTGAAAAATGATGACCTGCCATAGGTATAGTGATAACAGAGATGTTCCTATTAATCCTATTTAGGAGTAATTTTGGGGACTGAATGAGATGATTGAGTATTATAAGATCAAGATTAGACAAAAAGGTATTTGGGTTTTACATAACCATTCTAATAGGACTAGTGTGGTGTCCATCAATACAATTACCATTTCAGACTGTAATTAATAAGTTAAAACAAACAAATAAATTAAATAAAGCCTTATTTACTTGTAAGGAACATGTATAATTCTTCCATAAATAGTCACATTTCAATCTAAAAAGCTATAACATAAAACTAAATTTAACCTAAAATCATCCTCCGGACACAGCTACAGGAGCATAATGTCAACATTTCTCATGGACACAATTTTCCAGTAATAGGTTGTTTGAATAAAATATGCTGATGTTGTGCTCTTAGGATTAACCAGTGCATTGGAGCATTGTTAGAGTGTTTAGAAAAGCCATTTAAAATGAAAAATAAATAAATAGAATAAATAATGTAAGTGTGTAGGTAGTATCTCCCAAAATGAACAAATCATAAACATTGCATTTGGGTTTCTAGGAATGGTTTGGTTTTGTTATGCATTATAAGTAATCTGTATCTTTTAGAAAAGGTCTGTACTAAATCTGTGTAATTTGCACTGTGGTTCTTTGCTCATTCTGTTACACAGAGCAGCTGTGGTCAGTACATTGGTGCACATATATGACACTCCATATATATGCCATGTACAGCACAGCACATGCTAAGTAAAATTGACTAATTCCTGAAGTTCATCTGAATATCAGATAGGAAAAACTCTTACTTTCTCTCCCCTGTATTTCACTCCAACATCCACGTTCTCTCAACATGACGAGACAACACGTGTATGATTAAGGGGAGTCGTCACATTCAAGAAAAAAAACATGAAGAACAACTAAACATTTACTGTATGATTACAAAAAGAGGAGGCACATAAAAAGGGAAAGTGGAGAAGGCAACAGGAAGATGCTCATCTTAAAAAGATTTGTAAAATAAATAAAAGTAATAAATTAACAGAAATTAACAGATCAAATAGAAAATAAATATACAAATAAAAAAAACTTTCAATAGATTACATAAGAGGTGAGAGGTTGCTGCATATTACACAACAGCAATCTATACGATCTTTAGTTCTGGTGAGAGATGCAGCTTTTGCGGGGCACTGATCCCATCCTGTAACTGTGAGTGGTCCAGATGGAGTCATAGTCCGAGTCCTCAGAAAGGTCAGAGGACAGCTCTGGCCGTGACACGCTGCTACGGCGGCCTGGAGAGTCCACACAGGACCGGTCCACGTCTGCCAACACGTGGTTGTGCATCAGGTCAGTGCCCTGCCAGGCTGCTTAGGCAGCGGCAGGGAGTCAATGTAGAGCAGATGGAAGAACAAGTGGGAAAAGGAAACGACATGTAGATGCAAAAGGAGAAAGCAACAGACCGAACAAAAAGAACAAATGGAAACATCACAATACCATGGAGTGGAGGTGAAACACAAATAATAACAAAACAAAAATGACACCATAACCCAATGTAAATGAGTGAGGGATGAAGGAGACAGAAGAAGAACGAGGTTAGAGAAGATCAATCCAAGATACAGTAACAGTGTTAAAAGACTAGACAAGAAAAGTTATATTTCTAAGATTGTAAAAGTCTTACTGGAATTGAGAGTCTGTCTTGTTTTAGCACTGGTGCAGTATGCCTCAATAACTTTCAAGATCTGGGCATCTTCTTCCAAAGCAGCAGTGCCTGCATAACATGGGAATCATATCAAGTCTGTGACAAATATCCAAGCTGTAGAACGTTACTCCAAATATGAAATGACCCTCACTTTTTCTCAAAGAAAATTCCTCTTCAGACTGTTTCCTCTCAGGTTTTCTCTTTGGAAGAAGCTTCTTCACACTCTTGGGGCTTTTACTTAAATCCTGCTCAAATAAAGATTTAATTCGAACATTAGCACTAGGAAAGCAAGATAAATCACTGTTCTGAATCAAAATCTTAATTTCAAAGAACGAAATGAGCAAATAGTAAAAAACGTCAATTAATTAGGATATTTTGTTGCTTGACCATTAAAAAGATAGTGTTGTGAAAAGGTATTTGGCCCCTTCTTGATTTCTTATTTTTTGCATTATGTGTCACACTTAACTGTTTCAGATCAAACAAATCTACCTACATGACCAAACCCTCTTGTTAAATGATGAGATAACTGTGATTATTGATCATTATTGTGGAGTTCAGTTTCATAGCCACACCCAGGCCTGACTGCTGCCAGACCTTTTTAATCAAGAGATCACTTAAATAGAACCTGTCTTTCAAGAATTGAACCAAGGACATCATGCCATAATCCAAAGAAGAAATTGACAAGGTTACAAAGCTATTTCTAAATCTTTGGGACTTCAGCAAAATACAGTGACAGCCATTATCCACAAATGGAGAAAGCTCGGTACAGTGGCTGGCCTACAAAAATGACCCCATGAGCACAGCGACGACTGATCCAAGAGGTCACACAAAGGAACCCAGAACAACATCTAAACAACTGCAGGCCTCACTGGCCTCAGTATGGTTTCATGACTCAACCATAAGAAAGAGAGTAGACAAAAACGGCATGGCAGAGTTTCAAGGTAAAAGCCACTGTAGACGAAAAAACCAAAACAACAAAAAAAAAAACAACAAAACATCTCACTTTGGCCAAAAAACATATTGTCGATCTTCCAAGCTTTTGGGAAAATATTGTGTGAACTGATGAAACAAAAGTTGAACGTGTTGGAAGGAGTGCAACTCGTTACATCTGGAGTAAAATGAACACAGCATTTGATAAAAAGCATCATACCAACAGTATGTACAGTACAGAAACATGGTGTTAGTGTTCTGGCTTGGGGCCGGTTTGTTGCTTCAGGTCCTGGACTCTGCTCTACCAACAAATCCTGAAGGAGAATGTCGGGCCATCAGTTCATGACCTGGGTTCTACAGTAGCAGAACAATGATCCAAAGCACACCAGCAAGTCCACTTCTGAACGGCTTAAAAAAAAAAAAAAAGAAGGGTTTTTGGAGTGTTCTAGTCAAAGTCCAGACTTGAACCCAGTTGAGATGCTGTGGCATGACCTTAAAAAGGAGGCTCATGTTCGGAAACCCTCCAATGAGGCTGATTTAATGTGAAAGATTCATTGGCAGTTATTGCAAACTCTTAACTGCAGCTGTTACTGCTAAGGGTTGTTCAACTATTTTAGGGGGCAATTACTTTTTCACATGGGTCAAGTGGCTTTTTTCCCTTAATAAATAAAATCGGCACTTAAAACTGCATTTTGTGTTTACTTCTGAGTTACCTTTGTCTAATATTTAAGTTTGCTTGATCTGAAATGGCTAAAAGTGACAAGGGTGCAAAAAAGTAAGAAATCAGATAGGGGACAAATACATTTTCACCTAATCATAAAGGACCAGTAAGAAGAAACCTTTAGAAAATGCTCATAAGTCACATTTTAAAATGCATCTCCTTTGAATGCACCTTGAGTTGCACTTGCTGTGCTTGTCAGAAAAAAAGCCATTAGATAGTTTCCCCAAATCACTGAGCTCACCTCTTTATAACAGAGTGCTGCCGAGGGTCGGAGTGGTGGGGCAGGCCTCAGGCAGCTCAGGCTCCAGGGCTTTGGCGTGTTAGGAGGCTCAAGTGGACCCCACATCATAGTGCTGTGGGTTGACCCATGAGACGAGGGGTGTGGCAGTGTGTGGTAAGTGGGAGCCACTGTCATGGCCCTCCCCTCAGCGTGCCGAGATGGAGTGAGGGGGTGAGATGGGAGCTAAGGATGAGCAAAAAAAAAACATTTATAATTTACTTAATGCTGCTACACACTACAGGATTTAATCTTTAACGATTTTTAAACATGTGACAAAAAGCGCACACCACAGACACCACCACAGACAACCTTATGAGACTTAAAATCTCAGATCGCAGACTACAGCGGGACATGTTTGTGGACCACAGACTAAAAGTTGTGACCGCACTCAAGTCAGCTGTTTCCTTTTCAGAGTAAAACCACTTGCTTTGAGACTGTTCAAAGATCAGAGCACTGGACTTCTAGTTTAAAGACAAGTCAAAACTGTTTTATTATTATTTGTGAAATGTGGTGCAGATACATGATTTTTAAAGCATAAAAGGCTGGCAGTAAAGTGCACAGGAAGTAGAGTCACTATCGCTAATCTACAGCTTCACCCCGATCTGTGCGCTGTGTGGACATAACCTAACGCATGTGAGGATCTACTTTTGCCATTTTACTTTCAAAAACACCTCAGACTGGATTAATTTGGACTGGATGCCCTTATTTGGAAAGGACAATGTCTATGGATAATGTGGATGAGATGCTGCACTTTAAATTGATCGCATTCCAAGAGGTGAGTAGTAAAGTCTTTATTTTCGTTATTTCCTGAGTTTGTATCTTGCGCCTCTGTATCTGTCACTTCTCTGCCCCTGTCGCTCTGTTTTATTGGCCGTTACTGTAGCCCTGCTGATGTTTGGTGGTTATGATCTGAGGATCACACGAGGAGCAGCTTCAAAATCACACATGAAGAAAACAGTCGGGTCACGTCTCCCCGAACTCCGGGAGAAGAAATCACAGCCAAACTCTCCTGTAGTTTGTAAAGGCCTTTAGAGTTTCATATTTCATCACTGAAGATTTACGGTAAAGGGGTGATTATGTAGAGACTTTGAGACTACTCCAAATACTATGATTAAAACAGATCCGGCAATAAAGACCACAGAAAAAATATTTCTGTCCCAAAATGTCATCAGCTGCAATAACCACTGATGGTAGAGGATAGTAAAAGTACAGTAGTATTATTGTAGATACTGTTAATATGTAAACCTAAATTGAATAGTTATAAGAAATAATCTCACCGTATGACAGGGCACTGTGAGTGGCTTGTGACTGGGAGCTGTAGCTGCATTGTGTTTGATTTGTCTAGTGAGGTGCTCAATCCAGTCCTGAAGATCCTGCTGGTTCAAGCACACCACTAGTAGACGGTCAAACATTGTACCTGCAGAATACAATGAATATTTAGAATGAAATGGACAATAACAACACGGTAAATAAATCCTGCTTACCATTGAGCTCAAATGCATTTCTGTAGGCTTCACAGTCTTCTAATTTACTTACGATCATGCCTGTAAGAGGTAATTTCCCCTGGAGAAAATATGTAAGTTATAGTTAGTACAGAGAGATAATGTATTTTCAATAGTCACATGATAGCAAAATAAGCTATTCTGACCTGAAATATGAAGCCACTCATCCTAGGGCTCGCCGACAACATGAGGAGCACATGGGGAAAAAGCATGAGGTACCGTTCACTCTTCTCCTGATAAAAAACAAATATAGGACATTTTGTGATAAATGAAAACTGGACATTTTCAGCACAACGGATACTGATGAGATAGCATCAGACAGAGCCTTTATATTACCTTTAACTAAACACACTGGTGGAAGCTTGACAAGACAAGCTAGAGATGCTGAAGTGACTCTGTCTAATGTAAAACTGGATTTATGAATCTGATTTTGAATGAACAGTTTTAATGCAGCAGCTTGAAGTGTATAATTACAGTGTTAACTGGGTGAGTGAGGTATTATTTTATAATCATAATGGAGGAAATGTCAGGAGAAGATGTGGCTTTAAGGAGTTTTTTAAAGAGAGGTGCTCTCCTGTCAGACAAGGGCTGATTCATAACATGTTATCATCATTATCACACAATACACTCTTGAAGTAGCAGCTTTTGTAAAAATCAACTTGGAAGTGCTTTTTGATGCTTGAGATGCCACAATCAAGAGATCAGTCTGAGAAAATAAGTCCCGTTCAGATGACACACACACACACGCACGCGCGCACGCGCACACGCACACACACACACACACACACACACACAAAGAAAAAGTGATTAACAGAAATACTGCAAATTCATTTGATGCCAAGTGATGAGTACACATTCTTATAATTACTGGAATACAAACTACATCTAGCCCTAAATGCAGTAAGAGATGGCAGCATTACCTCAGATCCGGCCTGAACCAGGACTTGACTCATGTAAAGAACCGAGCCCAGAGTCTTGATGTCGTCCCCCTCCCACAGTCGGATTGTCTCTGTCAGGATCTGCAACTCCAGTTCTTTTCTCTTCCTCACCTCCTGACAATGGCTCTGCAACAACAAAACTACCATTAGAGAATCTTTGAAAGGCCCTGTATTACACTAAATTGAGTCTCGTGAGGTTCAAGCCATGTTTTTTCATCATCAAAAACATAATTGGAGTTGTATTTCCTTTAATTCTCACATGTCTGAGTAACCCTTTATTATTAGCCTGTCTACCACTCCAAAGCTCAAAATGCTGTTTCGCCTTGTGATGTCATGAAGTGGAAGGTTTTAAGTTAACAGCTTTTGTACCTTTCCTTTGGTAAAGATGGTCAATTCCACAGCTAAAATTTCCAAATTCTTGTGACATGTGTTACGGCCCCAGGCCTCCAGTTCTGATTTTGTGTGTTTTAAGTTCCCTTTGCTGTCTGTGCTGAGTTCCTGCTGTGAGAGCCCTGGTCCCTGATTGGTGGAGCAGTTCTACACCTGGCCAATCCTGCCCCACCTCCAGCCTCTTCCTCCTGTTTAAGGAGATCACAGCACCTGTTCAGGGCTGCTGGCATTTGTAGCTAGTCTGTCATAGTGTCTCATTTGTGTCAGTCACTCCGTTTGTACTTGTGCGGGACTTCTGTGTGTTGAGACACTGTTGCTTTAGTTAGTTCTGTTTTGTGCTTTTTGATTTGTCACTCGATTCTGTTTATGTGACTTTCTTTGGGACTCTCGTGGTTTAGTAATTCGTTTTTGTATGAGCCTATGTGACCCATTTTCTGCACAAAACTCGTATGTTAATCCTGTTAATTTGTTTATTACATTATTTTCTGTGCATATTTAAATGTGTTTTGTTGATTTAAACCTTTTACATTCCTGTAAAACATTACCCAATTTCTTCCATTTTCCATCTTGTTTTGTTACTTTCCTGACCTGGGTTGTAACACATGTATGGAGTTTAGAAACAGTGAAGCACTTCCTCTATTACTCAAAACTCTAAACCCTAAATATGCAGGGTTTGTGTGTTAAAATGTGTAACTGAAACAAAGCACAACTCCCAATGTTTTTGAAACACAACATCAGAATATTGTGCAATATGGCCCCTTTACTTAGTAAGAGAGATCAAACTTACAGATAGATTTTTGAAAGCCACCATGGCCTTTTGTATGTCCGGCTTGTCAGGATGCCCCTCCTAGAAACAATGACTTTAGAAAATAGAGCTTACATCTTTTATTAACAAAATGTATATCTGCAGAAACAAACCTCCATGTGCCTTTCCAGCTCTTTGAGTAAAGTTGGATATTTGTCCAATCTCATAAAAGGTTTGCTGAGGCCAGTGGTGAGTGTAAGTGTGCCAGGGTTGACCGCTCCATGACCCTCCATAAATTCACCCAAATATTCACTGTCAAAAAGCAAAAAACAATTCTTCAAAAGTTCACTAAAGTACTGTCCATTTATCAGGTCAGTACAAAAAAACGAGAGCCACAACACTAAATATTTAGAGCATCCCATTACAGCAGATTATCTACAACTGTGCAGTTCAGTGTGTGAATAGGACATACCTGTGTTGGGTGAGCACATTGACAGCTGAGGGATGGTTGGAGCAGTAAGCCACATAAAGAGCTTTCATCTGTGGCATGAGGTTCAGGAAAAAGGCTCCAACCCTCTGTTGGCTTTCAGGAAACCTAAAGTATAAAATACATTTAGAATACAAAACGAATGCACATACTTGTCGATGGGTAAATTGTGCACAGTTCAGACGACATGGCAGCAGGGTTCATTGTCCTTGTTCTCATGTACAAAACAGAACAAGTAGTGCAATGGGGACACTTGAGATCATTTTCTTACATAACTTATAACACTGTTTTTCTTCATGCTAACAGTTTCTATCCTATCATATCTTGATCAGAAGTTTCAAGACCTTAGTGTTTCTTGAAGGAAATATCCTCAGAAAAAATACGTTACTTGATTGAGTTCACAAACTTGCTTTATTATTCCTTTTCCATCTCGTCCCTTTAACTGATGACAGTCATGTCTGTGTGTTTGAACAGTTGATGTAAATGTAATGAAGTCCAATGTCAATGAAACAAGACAAATTCTTCCATATAATTCTGAGCTGCACTCCATGTCAGTTTTTAAGTATGGGCAGTATAGACTGTTATGTCGGGTTATGTCGGGTTATGTCAGGTTATGTCAGGTGAACACCACTGATTTGGGGTGTGAGTGTTTGTTACTGACTTTGTACTCTCCTCCAGTGACTGCACAAGCATCTGCTGGAATGTGCAAATCTCCTCCAGGTTACCAAGAATTAAAGCCACATCTGAACAGCTCAACCTGATCAATAAAAAATATCATTTTAAAATCACGTATTAACAAGGAAAATAATATTTTGTTGACATATTTCTTACTTGTCTGTGCTTTGCAGTGGTCGCAGGTAGTTTGTGAGGAGAGTCTGAAGTTCCTTAGAATATTCAGTTTCCGTTTCTAAAATGTTTTGCAACACCTACACAAATAAGAAATTTTAATATTATTAAAATAAAGAGCATGCCACAGCAGTTATTACTATTTTGACATCATTGCTAATGCAACCTATATAGAAAAACTTAATATTTTGGGATATTTGGGAAAATGTTGTTTGCATATTTTCCTTTATCCATCACATCTACTCGAAGGATAAAGTGAACCAGTCCGTTACAGACGGGTGACAGTTTTTCTATGTGTACTCAATTGGAAACAGAGTTGATGGAGCTGGAAGCACTCCTATAAACACTTTGACAGCTAGTGGGGTTATCTCTGTCCATTTATATGTATAGTCTCAGCTTCAATCAGGATATATGGTTTTGGCTTCTGTCATTCAGACTCTTGTCTGAAGATAAAATCATTTCTATGTAGTATATGTACTTAAACAAATGTATTAGACCACCATCCAATATAAGGTGTTTGCAACTGCTGCCATAACAGTATTTCTGTTTACCAAAATATCTTTTTTATGTTTCTGTAATGTTAATCCCCAATATATATGCAAAAACTTTTTTTTATCAAAACAATATATTTAATGCTAAATTATAACTGTTGTTGCCATCGATACATTTTCAAGTTTAATACTTTACAAAAATGGCACCAAAATCTCATCCAAAGCAAGTCTCTGAGAACAGCTAGAAACTATTTGGAACTCAATATCAAACGAGACTTTGCAAAACTGCATAAAAACAATGAAAGCAAGAAAGCAGCTGTTATCTGCACCAAAGGTGGTCACACAAAATATTGACATTTTTGGTTATTATTTGTCAACAAGGACTATTTTGTTTTTCCAAGTGCTGATTTTCTTAATGAATAGCAATGAAATTGTTAATTTGAAACAAGTTTTTCATACTATGAAGTTATTCATGTTTTCTTGTTTTCATGATAGGTGGTATATAATACATTTGTTAAGCATTGCAGTCTGGGGCAGTAGCTTCAGAGTGAATTGCCTTTCAGAGCACAGCATATATAGAGTGTACAAAAGGATAAAATATCTATAATTACCAGGTTGTAGTACGTTTTGCTGATAGTAGAAGTGTCAAAGCCTTTGGGTGGGCTCTTGAGTGTGCCTGACTTGGGGGACACTTGTTTGTCTGAAACCAGAGTGATAGTAAATAATCCGGTCCCACAAGAAAAATGAATTCAAATATGATTATTGGGTTGTACTCACCAGAGCCTTTCACCTCCCGTACATAGTTACTGGGAAACCAGCCAGTCTTTCCATTCAGGGTCCCTTCCCACCAGCCTCCCTCCTCCTGGCGAGTCACATTGATGATGTCACCCTTATTAAAGGTGAGCTCATCCTCATTTGTTTGCTGGAAGTTAAACCGTGCCTTAACCAGCAGTTGTTGTCCACTGTTTTCTGACATGTCCTGTCAAAAATACAAACTCAAATGAAGTGATGTGGTGACAGCAAGGTTAATGTACGGAAAAGTCATCTTTTGTACAATTCACAGAAGAAACACACTCAGCAGAAAATTATCCATTTATCATTCTTTGTGCTTGCTCAAATCATCTTCATCTTTTAGTGGGGTTTAATGCACCAAACAACTTCTTAAGATTGATTCACAGCATGCTGTTCTATGCCAGTCCATTGTCACTTTGATACAAAATATTTATTGTGTGAGAACAGATTGTGCATTTAAGGATGTCTGTCAGGAAGGGGTCAGGAGAATAAGGGAGAACGAGGCTTTCAACAGATAATGGACACAGAAGAAAATCAAAACAAAGCAAATATTTTGTAAGGCCATATTCTAAAGTGAAATTGTGACTTGTTTTATGTTAACACTTCGAGAGTCACTGCAACAACTAACACATAATACTTGCTTTCACAATGCTTAAGTGCAGGTGTAAAGTCTGTACAGGTGTCAGATCAGTAGCCACACTGACAGTACACGATGCTGTGTGCCCATTAGGGGTGTGCATTACCATGAGTCTGACCATAACATTTCATGATATGCAAGTTAAGATCATAATTCAACCTTCAGCAGCTCAAATCTTAAGTGTTGCCAAATAGAATATTGTACATTTAATATTGTACATTTAAAGGCATAATTCTGCTTTTTGGCTTCAGTAGTATATCACATATCAAAATTCGTGGCAGGCCTAGTCATGTGTCATTTATGCTTGTGAAGATTTCTATTGGAACATAAGAATTGGACTTACCAGACTACGAAACTGGTTTTGAATGAGCTTGGAGGACCGGCCCAGTGAAGCTTGAGAGGAAAGCGACTCAAATGATTTAATGCGGTGAGCTGAGGAGTAACGGGCGCAGACAGAGTCGCTGCCAACTCCAATATCTGTGCAGAGATGCAGAAGCCTTAACTAGTGTGTCCAATAATGCATTTTCAACCCCAAACAACCCAAATATCATCCAAACAAAACAAAATGGCCCAATTCGAGAGAGAGTGTTAAGCACAGATCTACTACTTTGATCATGACCCCATTCAGCTTCCTGTTTCATAAAACAGGTTTAACAGAGGGTAAAAACCACTATTATTTGAGCTGCAGTTGGAGGAGATGAAACAAAGTCAATTAACATTAATAATTATTAACATTAATATTATTTTTCAATACATCTCCCTCCTCTTACTGTAGCTTATTATTGTAACTGTATTGTTACCCATTGTAATCCACGTTTTTACTTACAATGACACAATTTAATAATGTGAACTGAAACAGGGCCAAAGTGTCATGTTAAGTAGAGAACAACTGATATATCAAGCAGCACAGGTCGATAATGTGTTTTGGTCCATCTGCTGCCAACAAAAATTACACACAGAGCTTTATATTCACACTTAAGTGTGTAGAGATGATTGCTGAAAGCAGGACTACACTGCTCCTCTTTAGGCTTGTGGTAAAAAAGAACTGTGGGTGAGTGTTTAGTACATTTACATAACAGAAGAGGAAAATAATAAAAATCTGCCCGACATATCAGCACAAAAATTTCAGCAGAGCTATTGGACATTTGTTTTCAGAGTTCCAAACAACTGGTACGACTCAGAGATATAAAAACACATAGTGGTCGTCCTCTAATGTTAAGTGTTGTACTAACCTGCTGTTACTTTATTCAGGGCCACTAGAGTGCTCAGAACTTTGGAAAAGTTTAATCCCAGGAGCAGGTCACTGGCCTCAAATGGCTACATGGAAGGAAGAAAAAAACACATTACACACACAGTAAAGGTAATAAGTGTTCGCCGTGAGGTGTTATCAGGATGTCCCAACAGGCCTGTGGTAAAACCATGTGTTTACTAACAACAGCCATTATATAATACACACGACTGCTGGAACATTCTCCATGTCTACCAGTTATTTATTTTCAGTAAAATCCTCAACTGACAGCAGCAAATACAGCAGAAAGTGATGTTCTCTCACACCAATTAAACACTGCTGTAAGTCACCACAATATTTTAACATATTTTGAAAATCACTCCTAATTGGTCTGTGGTGGAAGCTTGTGACCAACAGAATAGTGCCCGTTTTAGTCCCAAGGCAGTGTGTTGTCTGAATGTGACCATCACTAGATTCTTCATTAGTATGAATGGCAGCGATTGTATCTGTGCTGGTGACTGCACTGCTCCCATCTTCTTGAGATTAGAATACTGTGATATACAAGAACTCAGAGGCTTTTCCACTTCTACTTTTTCTATTGGGCTACAACAGAAGTGCCACACTGCCTTGCCTTAAAATGTTATGTTTCTAATTTGCACTTTCATTGACTGTTGAGCAGATCTATAAGCCCTTATTGGTGGAAACGTTTCTGTTTATTGTGATGTTTCTAACAGGCTGTGGCTGTAAAAAGAGAAGCAGATTTGTGAACACATTTTCCTATTACCAGCAGCACAGAGAGTCAGAAAGAGGAAGGCTGCCATTTAACACTGTGCAATCTCTAGTTCAAAAGTCTAGTAAACTAGAACTCAGTGTTGTGTTTGAGAGTCAAAGCGGTTGATGGCCAGGGGATGGTTTATTTTGGCTTTTTCCCCCCAGAAAATACAGGAATGCATAGCGATAAGTGCATTTCACTTACAGACCCCACCATGGAAACAAAACGTAGAAAACACTGCTGTATTGTTGGACCATGATGATGGCTGAATGGAGCCACTATGCAAAGACATCGCCTTAAATAGAAAGCTGTATGCTCAATTTGCTGAAACTATGTTTAACACTTTGAACAACTCTGTGGTAGCATCATCCTCTGGCCTGAAGAAACTGTTTATTTAGACCAATATGTTGCAAATATCTGTATTGTATTATAATCTGTATTGACTAATGAGAAAGCAGAAACAAACAATTGTGGTGAATGGTTAAAGATAGGTCAAAACATCAGAGCAGTATTAACAATTAAATCTGACATGGGCTCTATAGGCTCCTGTTGTTGCGTGTTGCCAGATAGGCTGATATAAAGCCCCTCGCAGTAGGACAAAACAACGAGCTGTCCGGGGAGGAGATGGGGGATTGTTCTCGGCTTGTCGTTCACTCCTCTTCCACCTCTGGGCTATCTGTCAACTTACATTATCTTTAGCCCGTTTTGCACAACCAATTCTTTAAGATTTTTCAATATCAGCCCTCCTTTGTTGAATCCCCTGGCCATTTCAAGTAAAACAAGCAGAAATGGAAAAGCTTACCTCGATGCGAAATGATAAGCAGCCCTTGAGAAACTCCTTTATGTTACTCAAGCACTCCCCGTCGTTCTTCGGTTCGTGGTAGATCTGCAAAAGCGATGAAAAACAAAAGCGCAGGTAAGAAACACCTCCGGGGCGAGTCTGCGGACAGTGGCGGGGGATAAAGAGTCACACAGCGGCTCGCATCTCACTCATCCGCCCGGAGAAAGAAGCTCGATGCTCGGTATGCATTTTCACTGGGCCTGGCACAACCTTCGGGCTCAACACAAATGTTACAGCGAGGAAGTGCAGGAGGCTCTTAGCGCGCCGGAAGTGACGTCAGCTACAGGGATCCCCACAACTTTTACGTCCTGCGCGCGCTCAGCTTTTATCTGAACAATGCTACAAATAAACACATAGCCTACAGCCAAGACATTTTATAGTAAATTTTACGTTATAATGTTGTCTTCTCCTGTTGTGTTTTGTTTAATTCACACGTTTTACATACAAATCCTGCACATTTAAGCTGTGTTCTTCTCTCAATTGGAAAACACTCTGTTCCACCTTGTGATGTCATATATTATATTGCATTTTTAGACTCCATACACCTTCATTAAAATCATTTGGATGATTTCAGACATGGATTTAACAACCGTTAGTAAACAAAAGGTAAATAATACCTTTAAAACTAACACTTCACGACATCATAAGATAGTAAAGAGCATTTCAAGCTTTGGAGATGTAGACAAACCAATAAGGTCTATTCACGTTTAAAGAAGACATTGGGAATGACAACTTCCAGTGTAGTTACTGATACTGGGCATGTGTTAAAACCATGGATCCAACAGCAGCGGTCTTCACCTGCCAGGGCTTTCCATGGGGAGTGTGACTCTAATTGTAGCTTGGATGTCATTTACACACAGGTGGTTCTAACTGATCTGCTGAACATAATGGAACACTATTATGACATATTTTTAAAAATGAAATAAGACATTGTATTACACATGAATGAAGAGGTAAAAGAAAGAATACAATGACATCTAGGTGAAGAAAACCAGGACATTTTCTCCGTTTTCCCAAATTCTGTCAAAATTACTATTGCCAACACAGCCCAATGGAAGTTGTCATCCACATTTTTCCAAACATCTGCTGGTTTTGTGACTAGTTCTCTCTTCAAGTGTGAACAGAGCCTATAATAAGCTACTCAAACCTGTGTGCATGAAACAAAACAACTCCAGGTATTTAAAGAGGTAACAACATTCAAACATGGCTTGAAGTTCACAAGAGTAAATTGTGCATAACAATCGGTAAGCACAGCTGAATTCAGACAGTTTTCATGGGAGATCTTAGTATCTAAATGATGCTGAGGTAAAATAGTAAAATCTCCATGAAGTGTGATGTTGCAGATGCCACAGGGGAAGTGAAACAGCCCAAATACAAATAAAGGTCCAGTAAACTATTATGAAAAATGCCCTTGTGAACTTTTCATGTCATGTTGGAATGTTGTTACCACATCAAAAACATACCTGGAATTCTGTTTTAATTCATTCAGTCATGATTGAGTAACCCTTTATTATTAATTTGTCTGCATCTCCAAAACTCATAACTCTCTGTTCCACTTTGTCATGTCATGTCGTGGGAGTTATCAGCTGCCTTTTACCTTTTGGTCAGTAGAGATTGGTAATTCCAGAGCTGAAATCGTTCAAACGATTCTAGTGAAGGTGTATGGAGTTCAAAAACACACTGGAACACTTCATATATTACCACATAACATCACAAGGTGCAACAGTGTGTGAGAGTGTTTTCTGTTTGCAGGGTTTATGTGTTTAATGAATGAATATGTGAATGTGTGAATGAAACAAAACACAGATCCAAGTATGTTTTTGATGAGGAAAAAACATCAGAAAAGAAAATAGCATAACATGCCCTTTAAACAGCCTACATGAAAAAAAAAATAGAAAATGACATCTGAATCGTTTTAGAAAAAGCCAAAAATAACATCTGATGGTCAGTTGTGCATAGTATTTGAACAGAGTATTTTGAAGGAATAGCCTGTATGACTTGACATACAGGCTATTCCTTCAAAATACCCTGTATGACTTGACATTGGATGGGATCAGCAGATGTAGGACATCAACATAAATCAGTTATTGAGCTAAAATAGTTCACTCTGACATATATAAGCACTAAGCAACAGTGGTCGGCTGTTAGAGCAATGGTCTGTTCTGTTGTTGTGTCCTTAGGCAGAACACTTAACCCACCTGAAAGTGGTCTATGTATGAGAGATTGTGGTGGGCGGAGGGGCTAATGGTGCAGATTGGCCACCGCCATGTAAGGGGTCAGTAAATAATGCCTTCAGTATATGCCATTTCTCCTCATGCTATTTGCTAATAAAGTAAATTTTGCTATAATTGTTCGTGTTACTTAAATAGTCACACTCCTTCAGAAATGAGCCATTGGACTTCTGTGTCATTCAGGAGTAACTGCACAAGGCTGGTGTGGCAACAGAGACAGCAGCCAATATCAAAGCCTTCAAACCGAGCATGGCACAAATAACAAAAGTTTCAAAAGTTAAGAGTAAAATCATCAGCTGTAGCAAATATTCAGACTGAAGACAGTTCATTCACCTGTCACCAGCCTCACCACATAAGCCTCGTTCCTGCATTAGATACTGCAACCCCAACACCTGCTTGGATCGCACTTCCAGGGTCTAATAATCAAAAATCATTCATTTCTGCATATAAACTGTTTACCCCAACACCAACAAGTGCAGTTGTCACCAATTATCACTTCTCAGTCCCACAATGTCTCAAGCCCAAAGGGGAAAGTGCATACAAGACAATAAACTGATCTTCAAAGTGTAACCATCATTTAATTATGTTAAAAGCAGGATGCTAATAAAACACAAAGGTTTCTCATTCCCTGCTGTTGGTTAAAATATCTGCCCACTGTAGTGCCTATGCTACAATGAGCATTACATGGGGGAGACTAAAAACCATATTGTTGTTACCCAGGACTTGGAATGTACTTTTATCTACATATTGAAAGTAGGTGATGCACTTTTTCTTTTTTTCAGTGGCCATGACACAATTGAAATGTAAAATATAACAAAGAGCAACATCTCAGCAGGGCTGACACATTCAGCTGCGGTAGGCTTAGGTAGGTCAAGGTTTATCACAGAATAGGCTATAGGTCTGATAAAATGCGACATATCATTGTCAGTAACATGCTAACGCTATGTACACTGTTATTTCTTTAATTCTGTCACAATTCGCTCGCCTTTGCAGTCAATGGAGTGACGCGCTTTCGCTCAGTGCGGTGAATACATCCATCCCTGGATGATCTGTGTGTGGCTATTAAAATACTCTGGCATTAGGCTAAAGACATGTCAAGTCCTTGGATTACGAGACCGTCAGACCCTGTGACGTTTAAATGAGGCCTATAATAATAAAAACCCAGATTCCAGTGAATGATGCTTTCCCCGTTTTGGATGTTTTGCAATAGGATCAATACGCAGCAGAAATAGGGGCCTCTCTATTCCTGTTCTGCATGGCCTGTGTAGGACTTATGGACGTGATGTAGACAATAACACAGGCTGTTGTGACCTACAAATCGCCTCATGGACCAGTGGACAGCGGTCAGACAACGAGCCGTGTCAGTTTATAGACGCGGGGAGCGCACACGCCGCGGGGCGGGCTGTGTATATGAAAGCGGAGTGTATAGACTAGCCTAGTGAAATATGTGTCTTACTTTATCCGTGGAGCCCGGGCTGAGGCGCTCCAGTAGCCTGCATAAGACTACCCCATCCTTCAGTGAGCTCTGCAGGAAGCCCTCGGGATCCGAAATGGTTTTCTTCGGCGACTCCAGTACACCAAGCGTTATCAGCCATGTCACCGTCTGCTCTGCCGAATTCATGTCCAGTCACAGTATAGGCCGAGGCTACACGCTCCCCTAAGCGCTGGGGTCTGGATACAGGCTGTTACTGTACTATACCCTCCTGTGCGTTACAACAGAGACATGACGAAAGATGATGCGTGCGATATGGTCTTTTGTGTGGTGAGGTCTGGTTCCCTCCGCGCTGTATCGGCTGCGTCTCTGTAACCTGCAGCTGTCAGGAGCCTCTCACTGTGATGAGCTGAGGCAGTGGGCTGCAAACGAGCGCATCTCTGCCGCCCGCCACCCATCCATCTGATGACATCACAGTCCGCAGCCAGTGCACGGGTCAGCGCAGCTTCTGTGCCTCCTGCCTTAAGGCGAAACAAGTTTCCTTCCCCGCTCCCCAAAATAAGCGTGACTAAATTATTAGCCTGGCATTTTGGGCAATATTTAGCTACCTACCATATTACTGACATGGGCCTATTCATTAGTGAAATCACTGTTACTGTAAAGGCCAATTGCCAAATAAAGGAGCCCCTCTAAACATCAACACCCAAATGCGCAGTGCTTTAGAATGAGTCCAAACAGACCTTTTACTGTATTACAATAAAAGGTCTATTTAACACATACATTTCACACTTCTACCACAAAGTGGCGCTCTGCACCACCACCAGAGAATATTTATTAGTAATCTATGGGTTTCAAAATCATGAACAATTAGCACAGTTCCCAAGCAATTAGGAACACAGGTTCTAAACACACGGCCATAGGCACAGAATAGGTCTATATTTTGTTGTTGTTTTTTATTTGATTATGATTCTCTAAGGACTCTATAAATGCAGAGTTCTGGTGATGAGTGATTGGTGATGTGCAGTATGTGCATCAAACTTTTGAAGCACTCCAGTAGTGAAGCTCTTGGTGGCAGTATAGTGGCTTGGTGGCTACAGTTGAATTCTCTTCTTCGGGTTGCAAATGCGCGTGAAACGTTAAGATGTGTTTCCCTAGTTTGATGTAGCCAAATTTGATATCATCATTACTAAAAAAAAAAAAAAACTTTATGTTCAAGTTCATTTCTAAACGACTCTAGGGTCAGTTAGCACGCCTTGTGCAGAAGGATAAAGGCCGGGGTAGTTCAGGTGGAGGGAAATCATTTACATATCTCAGGCACCTTGTTTTGCGAAGTAGTGCAAGAGAGTGTTGTCAGGAGGGCCGACTCCAGGGGCCATGTGTGTTTAGCGCGCAGCACCAGGGGATGTGGCTGTGCCTTTGAGGTCCTGTCACCATGGGTTTGTATCTAAGCATGTTGTTGACTGCACGGCCCCAGGCATTTAATTCCTGCTTTATTTATTTCCACTTTCTCACACAGTCAAATTTACAAGGTATTTCTCCCAGTTCAACTAGCGGTTTGTGCATTTCACTGTCAAAAGGCGAAATATTAACCAGACTACAGGCTAATCCCTTTGCTACTATTACAGTTGTGCAGACTGTTTTAGTAGGCTTATGGTTTTCAAAAATACACAAGAGTAAAACATTTGGGTAGTTTGGGCCTAGGCTAGCGTGTCTGAGACGTGGACAATGATGACAAAAGAGACTGAAGATGGCATCTGGTGAGAACAGGCAATTTAACATAACTCTAATCTAATTGTTTTAGATCGAGAAATTAAAAGATGGATTATGTTGACAAGGGGTTTAAGACATCTCTCATCTCGCAGTGATACATCATAAACTGTGATACACGCGTTTACTGGCACTCCACGTTGATGTGCGTAAAACCATGCGTGTCATAGGTGACGTTAGCGCGCTCCACACGTCGGTCTCGCCTCCCTCACTGACAGAAAACCCCCTTCCCAGTGGCTCAGTTAGATGTGCACGACGTTGCTCTCAGCGGGAGGGACAGCAAGGAGGTAGTTGTAATGGGGACGGAATGGTGCCATTGACCAGTGCCGTGGAAACATGCCTGCAGTCCCCTTCGACCTAAGGAAACTTTCAGATGTCCGCCCTCTGCTCCGATGCGCCCGCTATTCGGTGAGACTATCTAAAATCACTTTGGCTTGTTGGCTTCTTGGTAAGATTTGCTATAAGCTATTGTTCATTTTCCAGGATGCACCATCTTGTCATATAGGGGAATGTTGAT
>KN487804.1:8342-33260 GCA_000787155.1 Scartelaos histophorus | reverse complement strand
TATCTTTAATAAATTGCACCCTATATTAAGTAGTTTCTGTTGATAATGATGGGTTGGAAGCAGCATAACTTCAGTGTTTGCCACTTTAAGAATGTAACAGGTGGTACAGTACAGTTGTTGCATGTTGCTTGCTGCAGGTGTTATGAAAGGTTGTGGTTTGGTTAGCCCCTGGGGGAGTTCATTCATTAGGGCATTGGACTAGGACTGTGGCTGGTATGAATCAAGTACATGAGACAATGTGGCCTTTAGTGTTTTGCTTCCTTTAATGTACTTCTTATTGACTTTTAATGAGGTTGTAGTACTGCATAGCCATCATTCCTGTTGTTTTGGGGCTATTTTTCGAGCCATCTAAGTGATTGACAATATGGGATTAGAAATACATTATAGGGACTTCAGTTGCATTGATGGTTGTGACAAAGGATATATGTGCAGGAATGGGGAATCTTCCTTTATACACCTGAATATGCATTTTGGGATCAGCAAGTCGAGTTTAATAATAATAATAGGTTTTATTTATGTAGTACTTTTCAGGACACTCAAAGATGCTTTCCAAAACAATATTCTAAAGAGCAATATACCATTAATGCAGTAAAGATAAAAACAATGAATATGAGAAAGATTTTAACATTAAAAGCTATTCTGAATTAATGGTTTTTAACATGCACCATGATTAGTAAACCTAAACAAAAATGGTGCTCATTATGTCCAGAAAGTAGCATTCATGTGTAACATGAGACAGATTTACCTTGTGAACTGAAATATGAAAGTTACAAATGATGTTTCCCACAGACAACTGAAAGTCCATGGTGGCATCTGCTGGTCCAGCTGTAACTTCAGAGATTTGTCACGTACCTCTGTGCAACCCAGCAACACAATTTCAATCCAAATTCAAACATTAAAAATCATTAAGTCACAGGTGAACTCGATCAGTGTTCTTCAGAGGAGCATCTTAAAGGTTCTATATTATTATATTTTAGCCATCTTATAATGTTACCTTATTGAAAACATACCCAGTGATGTGTTTTGTTTCATTCACACATTTAAGTAATCCTTTATTATAAGTCTGTCTACATGTCCAAAGCTCAGAAAGCTCTGTTTCACCTTGTGATGTCACAAACCAATAGTTTTCCTTTTAAGGTTAGAGATTAGATGAAGAACTTGTACATAGCAATTTGACAATGTATATGCCAAAACTGCAGTTTTACCATCCTCTGCTGCTTTGTTTTGGTAGGAAACACAAAGTCAACTATGTTCCAATCAGACTCAGGAGGTAAGAGAAAAACCTATTGATCCTCCACCATTTTTCCTATAAGGGTCTCAAGTGACAAACGCTCCAGTAACTATAGGATTTTGCATGAGAAGTAGTTTGTAGCTGCAGGGCATTGAATAGATTTGAATTCAAAAGAATTCAAATGTAGAGACACGTGAGAATGACTTACAAACCTGACAGTGAATGCGCATGCACAATTACCTCATTTGTAATAACTCAGATTTGTTTTAAAATAATGGAGAAAATAATTATTTCAAAACAATAAAAGAAAAAATACACTGCCATTTTTATAACCTACAATATGTAAATGTTGAACTACTAGTTCTATCAACAATTTATTAATTTGATATTGTATTACGACTGATATATTGTATTACACTGATGAAGCAAAAGATAATTAATGCTTTTGAGAGTATAGAGCAAATAAATTTGTTAAACAATAAATGTATCTTTTACTTACATTGTCATAAACATATAACTGTTGCTTTACCCCTCTGTAAATGGCTTGTGTAAATGCATTGTGAAAGAATAAGATAATAGTGAAACATAATAAGCATAGTGACACATAAATGTCCCTCCTAGACGGCTTGATGTAGATACAGCTCTGTCGTAAATGACTAACTGTGAGAGGTAATGTAGAGCTGAGAGAGGAAACACCCCCCCTCGGGACTGCAGACAGTAGTGAGCTGTAGTGAAGGGGAGAGGCTTAAGTAGGTATATGCCAGCTGCTCTGACACATACAGTACATATATATATATATACTCTAGTACTATCACCACTACTGCACCACTCAGTATAGGCCTGTCACGATAATTACTAAATCAGCGTATCATTCAATATATGAAAGCTTAAACTATATATTTTGGGGTACAATATTTATCTTGTGTATAATTTCATTGCATAGTGAGGAGATTTTTTCTGTACTATGATGATTTGACCTGTAGAGGGTAGAATAAATAACTTCTTGGGCTAATTATTGGTTCATTCTGCGATTTATTATTTGCATCTCAGGCCTTTTAATGATACCATATATTTAAAAATTGCTTCAAAATTTGTTATCATGCGATTTGGCACCTCTTGCACGTACTTTACTTGGATCAGGTGTGCAATATTATTAGTGATTCAATAAAGAATATATCTGAACACCACTAAGGGGTGGCTACAAACTGAGACTTAGACTTAGACAAACTTTTTGCACGAGGGAAACTACTTAAAGACAGTAGCTTACATATCACAATATATTATAATAACAAATAGTAATAAATATAAATAGTAATAATACAATTTAGAATAAGTAGCAAAAATAGCAAGAGACAGGTATCAAATAAGGTACAGTTATATATATAATAAAATAAAATTTAAAAAAAATCTCAGCTATATACATGTCATAAAAACAGTGCAAAAATGATATGATTGACAGGACATAGGGTTATCTGTTACATGAGGGTGAGTTGTTGTACAGTTGTATAGACTAAACTGTATCAAATAGTCACCCAGAGCAAAGCATTAGTGTGAAGTAATAACAAGTTGACTTTAATATAATGTCATGTTTTTGTTTTGACAGAAATGCTACTTAGACGGGAAATGAGAAACAAAAAGACACAGTGACATGGATCTAACAAGCTCGAGCTGGGAACTGTTCCTCCTTTACTCAAAATACACAGGACAAGCTCCACCAGGTGAGCACTGACACAACACTGACATAGCCCACATAATAACATAATAACACTGTTTTCAGCGTTTGTCTGTACGCTGAAAACAATGTTACAGTGTTAATGTCTGTTTGAGAGCACTAAAAGGAAAATAAAAGACTTAAGGGGTGATTGACATAGATTAGCAAAATGTAAAAAAACATAGCTTCTCAATGGTTTAGTTACATTACTCCCTCTGGTGGAATCAAGTGGGAAATGCTATTCTTGTGAACTGAAAAGTAGGGATTAGATAAATAATTTAAGGACTATTATAAGAGAACCTTGATTTATCCCACAGTGATGAACTGTGATAGCTTTTGCTTTTCGTTTTCACACAGGATATGACTCAGTCCTGGATCTCCCAACAAACTTTGAGGGCTGAGAATAGACAGCGAATCCTCTATAAACCTAAGGTAACCCAAAAGGTGACTTATTTTACAGTGCATTTCAGTGCAAGTCATAATCTTTATCTTTTGTTAAAGGATGTTACACAGCCATCCATACATCCAAGGCAATGTAAGTACTGATGTAAGAATATATTTTGTTTATTGTTGTATGCATATAAACGCCTCAATATTTAGGGTTGTTTTTGTCAGCAGGTCACCAGGGGGATGCACAGCTGCAAATGACCCGTCACCCTCATGTGGCCCCTCACAAATCGTAAGTGAAGAATGAAGAAACATGATCAGAAGTCATCAAATCTTAAACCAGCGGTGCAGGACCATATGTCAACCACAAATAAGCATTCTTAGCCATAAAATAAGACAAATCCATGTGTGTGTAGCTTTAAGAAAGGACTCAACAAAGGGAAGGAGGAAATTAGGGTGCTTGAGGCTAAAGAGCATAGGGTAGTTCAAAGGTCAGTGAACATTCTTGAAAGCTGTCAGTGGGAAGTGATGTGCCCCAGTTAGTTAACTCTTTATGTTATTTTGATCCAAAACATATGTTTCGTATGTTTACTCCTCAGGTAATGTAAATAATTGACCTATAGCAGTAGTCTGACAGTATGTAAGTGCTAACACATTTATAAGAATGGGCCATTTGAATAAAAACCTGCCTATAAAACCAAGTAAACTTTTTCACACTCAGCTCCATTTTGTTTCCTTACAGCATGCTCGCAGATGATCTGAAACTGAGCAGTGATGAAGAGGATTCCCAAACAGTAGGTTTCATTTTTAGAGCCACCTTTGTATGTCTTATATTTATAGGTTCTAGATACACAAAACAAGAAGCCTTTATGCATTTTTGCTTTGTAGGTAAACCATGAGCCAGCATGGGATGGTAACAGGTACCCAACTTCTCCTCTTTAAGACATTTTTACTTCTGCATATAAATTTTGTTTCCTCACACAACAGGGTTTTCAGTGGTGTTTATGTGTGTTGGCTCACTCAGCCCACCTCTGTTTGTGTTGAATGACAGCCGGACAGCCCAGCGAGTGCTCTCACATGGCAGGAGGGTGCGACATTCCAGCTCCGAATCCTCTGACTCAAACTCCAGTGTCGAGTCGAGCACCAGTAGTCTTCACTCCCAGAGCTCCAGTCCAAAGACTCACCCCGAAACTGTGTCACCCACCAACGCACAAGACCCCTGCAGCAGTAAAGAGGTACAAACACCTCACAAAATCATATTATTATATATAAGTTACATATATCATCATTTTATACCGTGACCTAAATACTGTTCAATAATGACAATATTAAACATCTGTTCAGAACTTCCATGGAGCTGGGAGTCTCTTGAGTTAATTAACACGTTATAATAACTTGACGAGGCTATATTATTACCATATTACATAGTTTGTTTGTAATAAGTTGATGAGGGAGACACGGTAGATTTGCTACTTATTGTGGGAGTTGGCCTCAGATATGCAGGCAATGGAAACGAAACCTCAATGAATGGAAAGCCCTGTACACAGTGGACTGTGAGACCAAATGCAAACTACGCTGGGCCCCTGGAGGTAGGAGTGTGTGTTGGATGGGTGGGGTGTAAAGCATGTGTTTTTCATTTGCGTTCAAGTGTCTCTGAAGAAGGAGATGGGGGTTGGAGTTTTTGAAGACTGCATATACAGAATTCCAGGTAGCAAGAGAAAGAGGGAGGGACCGAGGAGAAGCAGGGAGGGCAGTCGCGATGGTACAAGAGATGCAGTGTCCTCTCAGGAAAGAGAGCAATCGATGTGGGATTTTCTGTTTGACTTGGGAAGTGGAGGTTCAATTTAGCCCTGGTCTGAGAGTAAAAGACATTCAAGACAGAGGCAGTGGAATATAACTTTAGGCTGTGAGTATTGTACTTTTCTGGTTTTATTTGCTTTAGTGGCTGTAGAATGTTAAGTCAGCATTACATGAGTCATTTGACTTAACTGGAGGGGGTAGTGAGCACAGATGTGAACTTGAAAAAGAAGAGCATGAGTGAGTAATCATGGTATCCTAACTTGTAAGCTAAAAGCAAACATTAAAAACCTAAAAATACTATTCATTATGTATAATAATAATAATGCATCCACAATATGTATTTTCTCAAATAACTGTAATGACTGCATTGAGCATTTATTTACATTCATGCACAAATTTATGATGATCAACTTGAGTCATATAAGTAATCACTAACTCTAAATTCACTGCATCTACATACCTGCATTTGTCAGTTGGAATAATTGTTTTGTGTTGTTTATTTTAAGCTTGATCAACCTTCAGCGGCCCAGTGGCAGTTGGATAAGTGGTGGAGGAAGACCAGAAAGAAATCATCCAGCGGTGAACAGGATCTTTCTGAGAACATTCCTGGATACCCGCCCTCTCCATACACCCAAAGAGCCCCATCGCCGGCCAGGTCCTGGGATAGCAACCAAGAATACAGCCCGTGCCAAAGTCCTGTTTCTATCCCCCACTTCAATTATAGACTAACCGGCAGTCCGCCTGTGCCAAGCCCCGGGTACCCCAGCCCAGTCCCCGATACCAGCCCCAGTTCCAGTACGAGACCAGTCCCTAGCCCAGTTTTAAGTGTTTGTCCGAGTCCATGTGGAAGTCCTAGAGCCAGACAGCTTAGCCCACTGCCAAGAGACCCTCCACGGAGCCCCAGTCCTACTTTACCCTCTGCTCATCACCAGCAGCATCCTGGCATTCAGAGCCACCTGCAACCAGCTACTCAGGTGAAAAAAAGTAGAACATGGAATGACCATTTGTCTAATACTGAAAATAAGAATAGGAATAAAAGTAGTACTGAACAGTTACATAAGTCTAAACATAAATCTAGATACACAGAAGAACAAAATCGTAGTAGATCAAAGACTTCAAGCCTTAATCACAAAACTAAGCCTAATCATTTTCCTTGCTCAAAACAAGCTTCTGACATTTCCAAATCCAAGCAAACCATAATTCACGGCAGCAAATCTAGCCACAAGTTTTCCTTTCAACATAACTCTCATGTAAACTCTGGTTGTGACACCAATAACAAGACCGATCACAGCTCACATTCCCAGTCTACCACCAATAAGAATTTAAATTCCAAACCAAGGACAACACCTACTGCCACATTTGTGCAGGATTTAAAGCGCTCAGTAAGGAAGCCAGAGTCTAAGGAGCCGTACAATGAACATGTAGAGATCGAGGGTACGCAGCACGACAGAAACAAGGATTGCACTGAAGACAATCAACAGGGCAAAAGGGAGAAACGAGAAAGCAGGAGGCTGGCGGAGGAGCAGCTTAGACGCCCGTGGATCCAGAGTTCAGAGGAAGACTACGACGAGGAATCACCTGCAGAGCGAAGAAGGAGCAGAGAGGAGAGAGATCACCGCAAGAGGGACCAGCCGCAGAAACACGAATGGCACACAGCGCAGGTCAATCCGAAGCCGCCCACCAGCCATCGCCGTCTTCAGGAAAAAAAAGACAAAACCAAGAAGGGACGGACCAACATTTCTCTGCGTGGTTCCCCAACGCCCCCTAGTCCATCCCCCTCTTCTACCTGGTCCTCAAGTGCAGACTCTGAGTATCAGGCCCCCATCACAAAGGTCCCTGCAGACTCAACCTCCCAAAAAACAGTTCACAGAAGGGCTCGTGACCCAAGTCGGGCCGACGTCAGCAGGTCAAAGTCAGCACCCGTCCGAATAGGTATCCCATGTGAGAAACAGCAGAACGAGTGCAGACAAAAACTCTATACTTTGGTCCCATTTGGGCGTAGTGAGAAAAGTGCAGCATCCTCTCAGCGGGGACTTGGGAATCTGGTGGTGCAAATCGATCTTTGTCTCCTCAAAAGGGTTCCAGACAGTACTACTCCTCCCACTGCCAAAAAGCCTCCATCACAGGTCTCTTCTGCTACAAAAGACAAACACAGCAGGGCTATGAGACACCTGTATGTCCCTGATGGCAAGAGAAAACGCAAGGTACCCATCATCCCATATCATTCTCATATGTGCTGTGAGAGTAGATGGAAGTGTTAGACTAATGTGCCGTACTCTTTTCTTCTGTGATCAGATGGAGAATGGAGTCTCACACAGAGAAAGTAAAAGGGGTATATCCTATGCAAATGAATCTTCAGGTCTTGCTGCTGACAATCATATTTTGACTGAAACGACACACAGTGGGTAAGAAAATTAAAACACTCATAAAATGTATAACTATGAAAGCGACTTTTCTTTAATAAAAATGTATACTCATAGGCCCATAGATGAGTATTTGGACAGTAAAAGGCCACTGTCCCCGGTATCACCATTAGCTGACAGTCCAGAGTTTATTAAGCCTGCCTCCCAAATCAAGACATCTGAGAAGAACAGAGACAAGAGAAGAGATGTTGCCATCAAAGTAAAACTATTGACAAACAATTGCAGCTGATTATAAAAAAGTTGGGCTTTTAATATCTTGTTTCTTGTGAAATTAGCCAAAGATGGAGGTGGAATCACTCAAATGTTCTCAAAGCACTAAACCGTCTACTGAATCCTGGGGCCCATCACGACACAGAGGGACTGTGACACTTCTGGAAACGTGAGAGACAGGCGAAAATTCAGGAAAAGTCTAATGTGCATGTGCCTCTTTCACTGTTAACTTTATTTATTTGTTTTCTGCAGTCAGCACCATGCAGAGTACTATTTACATGAAGCCAAGAGGATGAAGCACCGGGCTGACGCAATGGTTGGTCACGTTTGATTGGAATCATTTTTATAACAAAAATGCATGGGTCACATTTTCCCCAATTTATGAAATGACATTTATGAAGGTGCATTGTGTAATTTTTCTGGTGGAGGGCACTTCAAATTCTTTTCTTCATTTTGTTTGGAATGTTTCACAGTATAGTATTAAACCTTTCTATGTTCATGGAGACCAAACCAGACCAACTTACAGTCAGAATGTCTGTTTTTCTAGATATTTTTGAGCAATAAAACCACCTGTAATTGAATTAAGGTGTGGTAGAACTGTCATACTGTGGAACATTCGAAGCAGAGCAATGTCATATCCATAGAAACAAGCAGGTGACAGTCCCTGAATCAATCAATAAAATAAAATGGACAACTTTAAAAGTCCCGACGCATTTGAGCCTATGGCTTTCCTCAGGGGACAAATAAACCTGTTTGTCCCGAGTTGTCCATTTTGACATGCCGTAAATTAATAAAGGCATTCTATTTCAACCGGTTTCAACCTTGGATGTTTTGCATCTTTAAACTGACTTCCCCCCCCAAAGCCACCACTGTTTTTTCTACTGTGTATTATTCTCTGGAGGTCCAGGAAATGCTCCTTTTGAAACTTTTTTATACTACAATTTTGATAAACTTATCCATAATTAAACTGCAAAACAAATGTCCATATAATAATGCCTAATAACTACATTTTTATGTCCTTGTATTTAGGTCGACAAACTTGGAAAGGCGGTAAATTATGTTGATGCTGCACTGTCTTTTATGGAGTGTGGAAAGGCAATGGAACAAGGTCCTCTTGAAGCAAAGTCTCCCTATACAATGTACGCAGAGACTGTTGAACTTATAAGGTAAACTGCCCCACTCTCGCATCTCATGGCTTTACAAAGTAACATAATATAACAATGTTTCTTTAAATTCCATTTGGTTAAAGATATGCAATGAGACTGAAGAGCCATTCAGGTCCTGGAGCAAGGCAGGAAGACAAACAACTGGCCGTTCTGTGGTGTGTATGTGTACACTGATGCTGTAAAACTGATTATGCATCTCATTTTCAATTAGTGTGTGCCTGCAGTTTCAGATGCCTTGCACTTCTGTACTGGCAGATGTTTCGCTTAAAAAAGGACCATGCACTGAAATATTCCAAAGTTCTGCTTGATTATTTCAAGGTACTTCTGAAAATAGAAATAAAAACAATGTTACTAACTCGACAGTTTCCTAATGAAACATATTGTTGTGGTTTTGGCAGACCTCTCCTAAAGTGCCTGTTAGTGCCCCTTGTTGGAATGACTCTGCAAAGTTGGTGATCTATACATTTTCTTTGGATTATGCATGTCTGTCTTTAGCTTAATCTGCTGTATGTAATTGTCTCAGGAGCCCTGGAGGACACCCGTCGTCACTCTCTCCTAATGCTAAAAATCGCAGCTGGAGTTCACATGGGGCCAACACATCCTCCTCCTTCATCAACATTCCCCACAGAATCCACCAGATGGCAGCAAACCACTTAAACATTACCAATAGTGTATTGTACAGTTACGAGTACTGGGAGGTTGCGGACAACTTAGCAAAGGAGAATATAGGTATAAAAAAGCTTTGAATATGGAGGAGTAGCCTAGTAATTCTGAAAATTAACTTAAAATCCACTGTTTTGTTTCTTTTCAGAGTTCTTCAACTACTTGAACACCTTATCTGGCCCACTGACACTCCACAGCAGCATTGCCCATGCTGTGCAGTACACCAGGCAAGCTCTGCAGTGGATACGCATTAGTGCCAAACTGAACTAAGAAAGGCTGGATTTGTTACAGTCTCTTTGCTTTATTACTTCAAAATGACCAAGTGTAGAACATTTGTTTCTATGATGATACATTTTATGTCAAATAACTGAGGTGCTACTGTGCTGTTTGGAGTCTATTGCCTATCATCCTCATAGGATGTTAGTGTGCTTTCACGCACATGCCTGCCTGAACAACTCAAAGACTGAGTTTAATTTTAATTTCTCTTTCTGAGGGAGCATTGTTTTTCATGTTGAGTTCATTTGGTAGACATAAAAAAAATAAATTAAATTTTTGAGTGTTTACTATTACTTGTGCTATCCTTTTTTCCTTTCCTTTTTCCTATTTTTCATCATTCATGTTGAAATATTTTCCATCCCTTGTGTTAGACTATAGTAGGTTAAATATTGCCCACTAAAAAAAAATATTGTGTTTATTGTTTTAGAAAATACAACATAATTCAGTTCAGCCTATATAGAGTGAGTATTTATGACATACAACGTCAGAATTTAACCTGGTATGTGTCCAAAATCATTATAAAATGTATTTTCTTATCACTGTAAACCTAAATCATCATTCTTTTGTGATTCTGCATCATCTTCCTCCCTCATCACCAAGGAAGAAAAAACTGGAATTAAACTTCAGCATCCCACCGTCTGGTACCATAGCAACAGGGAACAACCCGGAGATCTTCAGGGCTGTACGAGCCCAGGGTCAATAGCTTCCCACGACTCAATGTATGTGTCTGTTTCCTAAAACACATGTGTTAATATGGGCAGTAGTTGCGATGAGCGGTAACTGAGATAAGTGTGATAACTGTGGTAACTGATAAGTGTGGTTTGGACAGCGGCCATAAAGCCTCGCGCTTTTTTGTACGCCACGTGCCTCTGCGTCACGGCGAGTGCCCGCGTGCCAGGCCGTCTGAGGACACGTCCAGACCTTTGCTTTTCTTTTACTTCAACTGGGAATATCGAGCTCGTTTAATCGTCTGTCTGCGGTTCAGATGTCAGACACGCTAGCTAACATACCAGACCTGGCATCGCAGAGTCACTATTTCCCTGCATAAGTTTGCGCGAATAAATCAAGACAAAACTAGCGTCAGTGTCATATAGCGAGCCCATATGATCACATGGTTCACTCAGTTTCACCCAAAAGCTGTGATGGAGAAGTCATCATGCGCCTGGATCAGAATGACCCCATCAGCTGAGGTGACATGCACTTGCTCACCGCATAGTGGCAGCACTACAATATAAATTCAAGCCGAGGGAAACCAGCGGTCCAAAAAGCTGAAATCAAGCAGCGAACTGAAGCACAGAGTAACCGGAAATAGAAGCATTACTACAAAATAAGGGTGTTACGTTTCTTTGCTTTTATTTGGCCTTATTTGTTATTTTGCGTTCAATAATGTATCTATATCTAATAGCAGCAACTTTATCAAGAAATATGACCAAAATTCTCAATATCTGGTTTTGTGTCTTCATAAATCAACCTCTAGATTAGATAACCTGACAAAGAAAGCTTTATTTAAAAAAAATCCGGAAGTGTTTGGGGTTTTGTCCAAATATGTATAACTTGGATAGAAAAGGAAAGCAGCAGCAAAGCAGGCGGTAGAGAGCTAAAGGACTGGGAGGTGGGCGAAAATACTGGAGTGACATGGCGTGGCAGCGTGACAAAATAGGGGCACTTTGGTTCACTGAAAGTGGTTTTGTCGCGACCAAAACAAAAGCGGAGGGGTCGAGTTAACAGTGTGGAGAGCTTATCTTTCATATCACCGCGCACTTGGATTGTACCGGGGCTGTATATCTGCAGAAAGAAGTCTGTGGCTAACAAGCTGCGTTTCACATCATAAAAGGTAATGTCAAAGCAAGACTTATGTTACCAAGCTCCTCAAAGTGTGATTTGTTCAGCCTGCTTGTAGCACGGTAATGCAGTCATGAGTCAAAGAGTTTTAAAACTGGTTTGTGTTACATGTGCATTTCATAATGAGTCAATGCAGCACGCTACAATCTGTATTCCGCCTGCTTCAAGTGGCTTAATGTTAATGCAGGAGGGTCGCGGTTGCACGGAGACATGCACGACTCTCCAAGTATTGCCCCAAGTACTCTGTCCGTCTAGCTAGGGTTAGCATTTAGCCTTTGCATTCAGTCTAACTACTTGTCAATTCCCATATTTGCCCGGGCATGTCCTTGGCTGCCACCAGCGCTGCTAATACTGCTTATCTCACATGACAACAATAAACAACTTATCATCCAAATTAACTTTCAGAGGCGTTGAGATCTATCCCAGTGTTTAAAATGCATCTGATGATTGGTTCAGTTGTTAAAAGTTTGCAGTGCATTTTTAACATGCTTGAGGGTTGAAATGATTATGTGTTCTTTAACATTAGGTAGCTAAGCATGAGTCGAGAAGGATGGATGAAGAAGAAATCTCATGCAGGTGATGACAATGGCTGGGCTGCAAGGGTGAGTTATGCATTCATGGTCATTCTTAATATGTAATATAAATTTGCAAAGAAAATAAATCACACCCACTTTATTTTTCCAGATTATAGATTATATAAAGGCCATACTACACAATATTATCTCCTACTTATTTATGTTTTGTAATTTCTTTCACATGCAGGGTGGCTATATGGCTGCCAAAATTTCCAAGCTGGATGAACAGTTTAAACTTGCTGCCCCCAGGGAAAAACATAAAGAAGGCACATCCTCATCGATTTTCAGTGGAATTTCCATATATGTTAATGGATACACAGGTATAAAATAATGTCTGATTTACTTTACCCAACCAAATTCTGTGGATTTTCACAATATACATTTTATGACAGATCCAAGTGCAGATGAGTTGCGTAGACTCATGATGCTGCACGGTGGTCAATTCCATGTTTACTACAGTCGCTCTAAAACCACTCATATTATAGCTAATAATTTGCCCAACAGCAAGATTCAGGATCTTAAAGGGGAAAAAGTTATTCGACCGGAGTGGATCACTGACAGGTGATATTTTTAGCTAATTTTTAGTTAAAAAGTGAAATTGTTATTGTTTTTTTCTAATACTAATACTTTATGTTATATATTTTCAGTATCAAGGCTGGACGACTCCTTCCATTTTTACAATACCAACTGTATGCCAAAGGCAGAGGTGTACTTTTCACAGGGATAAATGTTCGTCAAGATACAAATATTGTAGATCCCCTCCAAGCCCTACCTCAACCAAACATCAGTCAAAATAATTTTCTGCCACAGCACAGCAAGCTCTCATTAAATACTTGCCACAAAAAATCCTCCCCTAATCATGCCAAAAACCATGCCTGTTTACAACCACAGTTTAGTTCCAGTGTAGCTCAGGAGAAAAGACTTGGTCATCCACAACCTCAGATAAAATCACTCAGATGTCAGAATGGTGTGGACGTTAAAATGTAAGTTTGTTGTTTTTGTTTGCTTTTGCACAGCACAATTAAAGCCTGAGATGTTAATGTGCTTTTGGTCATTATTCTATTTGCAGAAATGGACATGCTGCAATGCTTCTTGACACAAGCCATTCTGCACTAGATGCAAATGAAGATTCTTCACTGAATGAAGTCCCTCTGACAAATGGACACACTCGCCTCAATAATGGTGCCTTAAAACAGGAGAATTTCTCTCCTGTTACTAAGCCCTCTGACCTTTACTTGCCTGAGAGCAAGACAAGAGGTCCGGACCACAAACATATTACTTCAATAGGTCCTCATCCAAAATGGGATCCTTATGATTTTCCTCATAGTCCTGAAAATCAATCTGGAAAGGACTTTGAATTGCAGGATCAGCATTGTGTTTACGCTGTAAATAAGGAAGAACCCAAAGCTATAAAAATGAGTTGCTGTCCATCTTCACAAGAGCCAGAGTCAAGTCTCAATGGTGAATCTTGTCAGTTGAATGGGAGTTACCACAATATGTCTGACCATTCCTCCATTAACAAAAACAGTTCCTTTACTGAGCAAACTTTGTCAAAGTCCTCCTCAGATTTGCAGGCTCAAACAGATAATTTGATTTCTGAGTTCTACTCACGTTCACGTTTACATCACATCTCAACATGGAGGACTGCTTTTTCTGAATACGTCAATGAGCTTCACTGTAAAAGAAAAACATCTGCTACGGCTTCATTTCCTGGGAAGGATCACCTTAGAAAAATGAAAAGACAAGGCAATTTGACCACCCACAGTAAATAAATACATGCTGACTAATTATTCACTTTTTTTTTGGTTTTGTTGAATATGTTCTATCGTATAAAATATTTTATGCATTTTCAGATTCATCTAGAACTGTTAAGTCGTGCATATTTCATGTCGACATGGATTGCTTTTTTGTATCTGTTGGCATTCGACATCGTCCAGACCTTAAAGGCAAGTTTCTTATAATAATCTTTTAATGAATATTTTTTGAATGAGGCATATCTCATCTTTGTTTCTTGTAGGCAAACCTGTAGCTGTGACTAGTAATCGGGGACAAGGGAAAGTGCCCCTGAGGCCTGGCACTAACCCTCGGCTGGAAAAGAAATATTATGAAGACAAACAAAGTCATATTCAACACAGTGAGTTGTCCAGCATGTGTTTATCTGCCCAGTATTAATTAAAGCCAAGATTTCAAACTAACTGAAACAAAGGAATATTTTTTTATTATTATTATAAAATATCTCATATCTCATATATCATAAAAAAATATTTCTTACTGTGGAGATGTTCTTGCTTTGCCTGGAACATTACACAAAAAGAAATCAAGCTAGTCCCTCCTCTCTGTTTGGATGCAGGAAGGTCTAGAACCACCAGTTTTAGGACAGACATGTTTGTTTTTAACACAAATGTGTTTCTCTGATTAGTTAATCCACCTGTCAATCACATCCATCAGAAATCGGGGGACTGAACACAATTCCAGACCATAACGTATTTAGACACTTTTGTAAAAACAAGTGGTCTTTACTGGCCTTTCATTGAAACTTATATTTGACCATCTCCATGAAGAATTTTCCGTTGTTTGGTTTTCACTTTATCTTCTCAGCACCGAAAATCATACCCAACGCTGCTTTAAGATTGTGTACAAAATTGTGTGGATTTTCTGCCTTAGGAGACGAGGATGGGGATCTATACAGAACTCCTTCTCAAGAAATACCTGACTTGCATATTAATGGTGTAGAACAGGATGCTACTGCTCTTTCTATGGCAGAGATTGCATCCTGTAGTTATGAGGCGAGGTAAAGGTTTTATTTTATTAAATGCTTAAAAAAAAACAAAACACACACACGCATATATACCTACACAAACACACACACTTTTTTTTGTTTTAACTGTAATTTCTTTACATCTTGCTGTATTCACAGGCAGGCAGGTGTAAAGAATGGAATGTTTTTTGGCAAAGCTAAACAGCTGTGTCCATCACTACAGTCTGTCCCTTATGACTTTGAAGCATATAAACAGGTTGCTCTCACAATGTATGAGACTTTAGCCAGGTAAGAACAAAGAAAAGTTTATTTGTAGAAAATAAAAAATAAAGTTTATTGGATAACTCTGTTCCCCTTGTTCTCCACAGTTACACTCATGATATAGAGGCTTTGAGCTGTGATGAAGTCTTGATAGATGCCACCTCGACGATCAAAGAGTTAGAAATAAGCCCAAATGACCTGGCCTTTGCCATAAGAGCTGATATCAAGGAGAAAACTGGATGTTGTGCCTCAGTTGGAATGGGTAAGGGTTTAACATTAAGAAATGTACAGTTGGAGCAGTAGTAATTGATGCAGTCCTTTTGCTCTATGTTAAGGTTCCAACATTCTGCTGGCTAGGCTGGCAACACGTAGAGCCAAGCCCAACGGGCAATATTTTCTGAAATCTGAAGAAGTAGATGATTTTATCAGGGATTTGGCAGTAACTAGTTTACCAGGTATTAAACTTTATTGCTTTCTAGTTTTAATATAAATGGCATATTTGTTCCAAAGATTAAATCTTTCTCTTCAGGTGTTGGGCCTGCTATGGGCAGAAAACTTGCTGCAATGGGGGTCAGGTCTTGTGGAGATCTCCAACAAATGTCTATGTCTGTACTTCAAAAGAGGTTTGGACCAAGAACTGGCCAAACACTGTTTCGCTTTTGCCGAGGCCTGGATGACCGACCTGTTCGTTACGAAAAGGAACGCAAGTCAGTGTCTGCTGAAATGAACTATAACATACGCTTCACCAGGGTAAGTATCCAGATATATTCTCTTAAACCCAAACATGAATGTTCACATTTTATTGCAATCACAGATTGATGAGGCAGAATGCTTTCTGACAAATTTATCCATGGAAGTTCAAAAAAGATTGAAAGCTGCTGAGTTACGGGGCCGCAGAGTAACCCTTAAAGTCATGAGTCGCAAAGTGGGAGCTCCAATAGAGCCTGCTAAATATGGAGGTCATGGCATATGTGATAACATAGCCAGGCAAGTCACCACCAATTGATTGCAAGTGTTTGTTTTTCTTTGTAGCAATGATATCACATCTTTATCTATTCTCTATAATCCGTAGGACTGTGATGCTTGCCCAGTCTACAAACAATGGTCAACTTATTGCAACAGCTGTCATCAAACTTTTCCATGCAATGAAGCTGCAGGTCCAAGATCTGAGAGGAGTGGGAATCCAGGTCCAGCTGCTTGAAGGAAATAACTGTGTGACTCCTGAATACCACACACGCTCCATCAAAGACTTGTTCACGCGACAAGGACTTCACCTACCCAAAATAGGTCTGTCTGGGTTCCATTTTGGTGTATTGGTTAATTGTTTGTTTGTAATGAAAAAAAACTAGATTTTACTTGTTCTAGGTACTGGAGACACAAATGAAAATGCCACAGCAAAGCCTCAAGAGAAATCCTCAGCCTCTGCCTCTTCTGTCGAGGCAATTCCTGAAACGAGTAAAGGAGAAACCCTCACAACTCGAAATAATCCTCAATCACGCTTTAGACCAAGCATTGATGTTCCCTCGCCTTCCCAGGTAGGCATTGTCTGGATGGGGTGTGACTGCACACCAAAATTGCCTTTAAATAATCATCTCTATATACCACTTCAGGTGGATCGTTCTGTATTAGAAGCATTGCCTGCAGAACTTCGAGAACAAGTGGAACAATCATGGACTTTTCGAGAAGGGAAATTAAATGGTGACATTTCCACAAATCCGCAGCCTTCGTTTCCTGCGCTCCATTTACCTTCTCCTCATCCTCCCTCTGACTCAGCAAAGTTGCCTCCACCTTCAAGCAAAATAATACTACAAATACCAAATCAACCAGAAAACACAGGAATTATTTTAGAATTGCCCAACTTCTCACAGGTGGGTAGGTCTTTTTAATGTGTCATTCACAGGAGTCCTTGACAATTGGCCCTTATATTATTTCTATAGATTGACCCAGAGGTCTTCGCTGCTCTACCTAAAGAGCTGCAGGATGAAATTAAGTCTGCCTACAGCCGAACTACCAATCAAAGAGATCAAGCATGTAAGTTTGTAAAAATTTATTTCATGAGAATATTTCCCATCTTCTTAAGCCCTGTGATTCATGTCCTGCTATTTCTGCAGCGGAGGTTAGAAATCCATTGTTACAACTGAAACAGGCAGGAGTCGGTCCTGTACGAGTTAAGAGGCAATACAAGAGGAAAAACAACTCAAGTCCAGCTAAAAATGGCCCATCTCCTCTTAAGAAACGACCTTTGACCAACAGTCCAGCTAAAATACTTCCATCTCCAATAAAGCTGTTGGAACCAATTGACCGGCTTAAAGTGAGTAAAAAGGTTTTAAATTAATATACATTTTGTTTACTTCTGGTTCGTGTTGTTCTCTTAGACTGAAAATAGTTGCTCTAAGCAAGACCCCCCAGAGCCTGCAACAGTGTCTCGTGCCCCTCCAACACTGGCTGGAGCCTCGGAGTGGACAGACATTAAAACTCTTCTGCGGGAATGGGTCACTACTATCTCAGGTAAAAATGCTTCACCTAACACAACACTCTCGCAAAAAGTTTAGTGTTATTTATTAATTTTTAGAGCTGCAGGTTCACTCTGTTGAAGTAAATGTAATCTAATAAAGCAGATTTAAATTATCCTACAACTAACAACTGCATTTTTTTTTTTAGAACCAATGGAGGAAGACATACTTCAAGTTGTGAAATACTGTACTGATCTAATTGACGATAAAGATCTGGAGAAGTTGGATTTGGTCATAAAATACATGAAAAGGTATGCAGTCCCCATAAAATTGTTCATTTTTGCTCACTCTATTGCTTTAATTGTCATATTTTTCAGGCTTATGAAGCTGTCGGTGGAGTCTGTTTGGAGCATGGCTTTTGACTTCATTGTAGACAATGTTCAGGTCGTTCTGCAGCAAACATACGGTGGCACTCTCAAGTTGGAGTGATAAAAGCGGCAGTTAAATTTAAGTCACCATAAAAATACATCCTCAGGAGTAGACTGACTTTGATAATGTAGATTTCTATAAAATGGTGTGCTGCCAGTTTGATTTACGGGTTTCCCTATTGGCCAACTGCTCATAAATAATACACTGAAAACCAGAGAATAAGAGACAAGTGTGAAAGAGTTCAGCTGCCAAAATTAAGTCTTGTAATTGTAGTTTGAGACTAACAAGTAATGCTGGTAATTCATTACAGATTTAGCACTTTGTAAAATAGCATCCATTTTCTAAAATATTTTAAATTTTATATGTGCACTCACACCTCAAAACATTTGTATTCCTTTAGTACTCACCATGAGATTTGTTCATCTGTTATTTCTGACAATTTGTATTGTAAGTGACAGGTTATACATTCTCACCATGTGTAGACCTATGAAGATTGTAATGGACAGTATTTTAAATTTATATTTGAATTGGTTTGATCATTCCACCATTCAGTAGGAATGCAACAGCGATGTAACATCATTTCCAGTGAAAAAAGTTTTACTACTGAGTCAAAAAAAAAAAAAAAAACAGCCAAAGTTGCAAGTGGTAGTATTTTTTTTTTTTTTTACCAAGTGCCAAACTCTGTTTGTAAATAATGTAAAATCATGTAAATGTTTGTCATGTATTTGTTTATGTGTAGTGAATTCTTAGTAACTGTCTTCTAAAATTGTAATTATTTTTACTTACGTTTATGAATGTTTCCACTTCTTTCTATAGAAGTCAGAAGCTGGCCAAAGCGCTTCACTAAGGTCAAATAGTCATATTTATAAGCACTGTTGAGCTAAAACAATTTTACAGGGGCTATGGCAATCAATAATTAGCCTATGCATTTTATTTTAGCAAATAAGTAAGATGTCCTTTCAAGACCTCTAACATTTCATACAACATTTTTATTGGAGTAAATTTTATAAACTTGAATATATGCCACTTTTGGAATTTAAACTTTTAATTCTGTGTATCTCACCTGTGTATAGTACATGTAGAAAGTCTGACTCTTCTTCCTTGTATTTCTATGAAGTTAACATTTGAGAGGTGACGAAGATTATTTTTAATCAGCTCTTGACAAACAAACCTGTGACTACAACAAGCAAACAAAATGCAAATCAAAGAGTTTGCTCTGGAAAAAAATCATATGAATGTAATTCAGAATGTGCAAATCTTTGCTCACCTCAAAGATGTTTGCTTTCTCTGTTACGTTTCTAAAGGGAATGGCCAAAATAAAAAGATCTGTTTTACCATTTCCTTTCTGGCTGGTGCCTGAAGACCTGAAGCTGTGAACGTTTGTAAGTTTTTTAAGTCTTTGTAAATAAATTGTTAAATGTGTTACCAATCGCATTGTCAAAGTTGTTAAGTATATGTTTTAATTATGTGAAATTACAGCATGATTTTTGTTATTTATTATTTCTATGACGTACACTTCTGATGTGACGCAACTTCCGGGTTAGGTCATTTCTTGGCGCATCATAGGAGCAGTGGTGCACCATTGGCACACAGGTGAGGAGATGCGTATGGATCATTTGTTCCCTTGCGTTAATGGTTATTTTAGATATAGTATACGAAATGTCTTCCATTGCATTTTTGGACAACAAAACGCGCAACACCACTGTGTTGCGCTCAATGATTTCGTTAGCTAGCTCTCAACAAAGGCTAACCAAAAAGCAAGCTAACCTTATAGACAGCTAACCATGGATCTATTAAAATAACCCACTGTACAAGCGTTGTTGATCACAAAATACCTACAGCCAGATGTTATCAAGGTAATATGTTTAACTAGAACGAAAGATATAACAAACTAGACGTATTGCGTTGAGCCCGGTTTAACTTTGGAAGTAGCTAGCAGAATAGCGTCGCTACAATTTACAGCGTAGCCGCTGTCACCAAGGCTTTGTCTGTAAACGGTATATGGAGGCGACACTCCCTTAACAGGTCGGGTTCATCATTGTGAACCCGATCTGTGAACCTGTGAACCCGACCAAGTCTCTGAAAGTAGGTTAAGTTGGCCATACATCGGTTTTCCTTTTTTCTTCTTTCTACAGGTTGTATTGAAACCATTCAGCCATGGCTAATCAACCAATGGACGTGATAGCAAAGGTTTTGGAAAAAGTGGAAGAGCAGGTGGATGCGGAGCTGAGCAAATTCAATGAATTGGAGGAAGATGATTTTGAGAGGCTTAAAGAAAAGCGGTTAGAAGCTCTCAAAAAAGCTCAAAAACAGAAGCAGGTGAATGTTGTCTTTTTAATATGTAATTGTTGAATGTGACATCACATTTAACAATCGGTGACTCTACTCTCATTTCCATAAACCTAAGCAGCAGAAATTAGGACCATGTCTGAACCTCCTGATGAATTTAGACACATCGGGAGAAAGAAACTGTTTCACAATAAGTAATAGCAGCAGCTTTTTGGAGCATCTTTATTGTTGAGCTTTGAATTGTAATCGTACAGAACCCTGTGCATGTTAAAATCTGGAATTCCGTTGGACCCAAAACTAATATAAGTTTTTACATTCTCACTAAACAACCCTCTAATCTTATTTATTTTCTGTTTGAAGGAATGGTTGTCAAAAGGTCACGGGGAATACAGAGAAATTCCCAGTGAGAAAGACTTTTTCAGTGAGGTTAAAGAAAGCAAAAAAGTTGTCTGCCATTTCTATAGAGATTCTACTTTCAGGTAGGTAATATACATTGACTGCTGAAAAATATATTATTTTAGATACGTTTTTGTATTATAGTGTTATTTTTATTATAGTGTTTTATAGTAATATTTTTTGAATACTAAATAAACTCCTTTTCAAATACAGATGCAAGATCCTTGACAAACACCTGTCCATCTTGGCTAAAAAGCATGTCGAGACCAAATTTCTTAAACTAAATGCAGAGAAGGCACCATTTCTCACAGAGAGACTTCGTGTGAAAGTCATTCCCACATTGGCTCTGCTGATAGACGGAAAAACGAAAGACTATGTGGTTGGCTTTTCTGATCTGGGTAATACAGATGAGTTTTCCACAGAGATGCTTGAGTGGAGACTTGGCTGTGCTGATGTCATCAGTTACAGGTAAGATTTGGGGTTTACTTTAGGTCTGTAATTGAAAACATTTTTTTTATTCCATTTAATTTTGTTTCTGACTTTTAACAGCGGCAATTTGATGGAGCCCCCAACACAGACTAAAAAATCAGCAACCAAATTTACAAAAGTGGAAAAGAAGACCATCAGAGGACGAGAATATGACTCTGACACAGACTCTGAAGATGACTGAAGATCTACCCCTGGTTTTAGTCTCGGGACTACCTCATTAAACATTCACTACATGTAGGCTTTTATCCTTCATGTTTCCTTATAATTTTCTATTTTCACACCAATTTGTTTATGTCCAACAACTTCTCATTTACACTTGCACTGTTGTCAAATTTAATAATGAATCTAATCTACATTTTCTTCCAATCAAGTGTACATCTCTTTCACTATGCCATTCAGCTTTCTGTATCCAATTCCCTTTTCTAAACAAATACAGAATGAATACAACTTTAATGCCTCATCTTCCCTGTGAGTTCTCTGAGCTGGAAGTTAATGGGCTATTTGAGCTCTCTGAGACAAAAAAATTATAAAATTATGTTAATTGGTAGAGGTGAGGAGCCATTCTTTTAATTACAATTTTACTATTCAGGATAATTCAGAAAAATACAGTAACTTGGTTAATCAAATCGAGTTTATTTAATAGACAAAGTTTCCTTGTATTTACAACTATAGAACAAATGTTACAAAATACTATGGATCAATAGCTTTGGGCTCCTCTGGCTGCAACAAACGCTGCACAATAAGCTCTCCATTAACGTTGATATAAGTGTCAGCCATGTCTTGCTCAGCAGGAAGTCCAAAAGGGGTCTTCAGTGGTTGTATCCTTGATGAGTTTGTGCCATGAAATGTGGGAGAATAATTAAATTCAAAATAGCTGCAACATGGTAAATAACATATCAGTGATTCTTACCTTACAAGGTGCTTGATATATTTTAGCTGATTATTAACTGCAGGTGTATTTTTATGAATTACTGGCGCATGCATCTAAAAAAAATATATATGTTTGCCCAGGTAGAGCAACAAAACATGTATACAGAGAACTATGCAGAGACACAAATTCTTAAGACTCAGTCTTGTTTACCAGCCTGTCACTAACTAGCCATTAAGCCAACTTTATTGCCCCTATAGGGAAATTTCTCCTCTGCTTTTGACAAATCCTGCAATTCCACTGGGGCAACCTGTCAGTAGCAGTGGGTATCAGGGACCCATCTTCAGATCTTGTGCTGGGCTCTGAGCGTGAGAATTCTACCTATGTTTTGAGCAGGGTTAGGACTAGTTATTGCTGCAATGCCACATGAAAAGGATGTTCTGGACTCCTGTATCCCGTTGTGTAAATTAGGGAAATTAATGAACATTTATGAAAAAAAAATGGCTAAAAAAATCTCCTCTTGAGATAATATTTTTTATTATTATTATTATATTTATTATTATATCATTTTTGAGACTTGCTGTTTTTTGTTTTTGAGCTTAAGGTCCTCAGTTTCCATACAGTCTTTCTGTGTAATAAAATTGTTTTTCTGTTGCTCCAGTTTAAAACGTTTATAAATGTATTACCTTACGCAGCCCAAAACTTTTGACAATTTCTTTTTCCCAGTATGGCCGCCGAATGGTGCTTTTGATACGTGTCACAATATGTAATTTATGAGGTTGCTCTGGGTCACCTCCATATTTTTTGTGCTCTTTTGATCTCTCTTCAAAAATCTGAAAGGAGGAAATCAAAACATTGCACATTAAACATGCATATGCCATTTATTACTGTAATTTAACAATACCTCTTGAGGTATCCTTGATCTGGTAAAATTTCCTCGTGCCAACACTAAACATGGTAATTGGGTGGCCCCTGCGATTATCTGAAAAAAGTTAGGGGCGAAAAAATTGCTTTTCAACATAATTAAATACAAAGACTTAACCCCAGCCCACCCCAGCCCAGCCCTTACCTTATGGGACATGAACCGTAGACCTCGACAAACCCCAGCCATAGCCATAGCGCGGTTAGCGTCACCTTGATTTGCCCAAGGTTATGACAAATGGAGGAAAATAAGGTTAGAATATGTCAAGACAAGAAAAGTAAACACCATCATCTAATAATGCAACAAAATATGCGTTATAAACCGATTGATGTAAATGTACCATTCACTCTACTTCGTGTTTTGGTTGAAGGAAGTCACCAAGTGTAACACTCAAACTGTACCGATGTGAAACGTAGTTGACAAATAAGGATTCCTAATTATATATATCTTATTAAATGTACAGTGTTGTACATTTAATAAGATATATACAATTGGTTATTACATTATTATTTTGTACTAAACTAAAACTCTACTAGTACTATATACATATATACCACCATGCCTAAGGGACAGTAGATTACATCTTTTTCGGGGTTATTTTTGTGTGACACACTCTATTTTCCTATATAGGAAGCACGGTTTAGTTCAGTACATTTCAGCATGTCAGATTTTAGACTTTTATGAAATATACTTAAATAAGATTCGATGAAAAATGACACAAAATCATGTGTCAGGTATGGAAGCCTCCGCTGTATCTGTTCTGAAACGAGCAGTGGAGCTGGACCAGAGCGGGCGCTTTCAGGAGTCTCTGGTCTGCTACCAAGAAGGAATTCAGCTGCTAATGGACGTGTTAAAAGGTAATCAAGTTAGGGTAATCGTTGTCGTATTGCTGAACAATATTTAACAATGTTTTTAAAGAATTTATGCTTATTTTTCTCCCTTAACAGCAGTGAGAGAAGACTCAAAAAGAGGACACTACAGAGAGAAAATAAAGGGCTACATGGACAGAGCAGAGCAAATCAAATGTCACGTTGACAAGCTCAAAGAAGGTGAACATTGAACACAGTTCAACATTTCTACAAGAGATATTTACTTGCTTTTCGGGTGGAGGATCCATATCCGCTTATCCTGGAGATCTTATGGATATGTAATTTTTAAAAATACTGTACTGTGAAATCAGTAACATCCCCATGGAGAAAAATAGGTGTCTACTCACTTAATGTTCTATCTAGAGTTTCCACATAATTTCAACAACCTAAAATTTGTTTTTATAACATGACAAAATCTTATAACTTGAGAATGAACAAATACAGTATCCATAAACAGCATCCATCTTTAAAGTCTGTTGTATTCTCATTCCAGATGGAAAATACCATGAACAGATAAAGTTAGCTGACGATGCCACTGGTTACAGTTATGAGACTCTTTTTAAACCTTATATCACTAGTGCACTAACAGAAGTGTGGGTAGAGGACCCATATATACGACACACACATCAGGTAACATTATGGCTTTTTTCATTTTCTTTCACTCAATTAGGTTGGATAGATTATGATTATCATTTTATTTTTGTTTTCTACAGCTGTATAATTTCCTGAGGTTTTGTGAAATGCTCCTCAAAGGTTTGGGTAAAGTGAAACAAATCCACCTTCTCACATCACAGGATGAAGTAGGTCATGGTTTTTATGTAATGACAACAATGATAATAAATACATTTTATATTTTGCATCCTTTTTTTTTTTTTTTTTTTTTTTTTTATTAACTTTTGT
>JACN01041163.1:0-29198 GCA_000787155.1 Scartelaos histophorus | reverse complement strand
TTTATTTTATTTTATTTATTTTTTTACGCAAATAACAGTTTAGGCTAAAATGAGACAAACTGTGCCTATCAAACCTGACCATGTGAGATCTCCTTAAAAGTCTCCACTCACACCCATGAGGATCACTTGGCTGTTATGGGAGTGGACTTTTCTGGCCTCATAAACTCTTGCACATTAAAAGTGCACAGCCCGTGGTGCACTGTAAGCACAGCAGCTGTCCAGAGTCCATACGCCTTTTGGAGACATGCCTGTGAAAAGTGTTTAGCACCTGAACGCATCATCCTGGGGCCACTATGCTGTCTGGAAAAACTATCAAACTGATCGTGTACGAAATCTTGGAGTTCACCGCTCTCGTTTCCCCGGTCTTTGTGGTTTTGGAGAGATTCGCAGCTCTGCTCCGGGACATAAACTACCAGGACTGGCCCACGTACTGGCTGATTGTGGCCGTGTCCATTGCGTACGTGACCACGGTGACGCTGGTGGCGTGGGCTCCGCTGGAGTATATGGTCCTGAAGAGACGCAGGTTCATCACAGACATCTCACAATGGTATAAGACTAACCATGGGAAATATGACTCTGTTTTATTTAGTGAGGCCAATTTTTAGTCTTTTTGATGCCTCCCACTTTCAGGTTTAGCCAATCCCTTACTGAAAGTATTAATTATAAGTCATAATAGAAATAATTAATCATACTTTGCAAGTACGTTTGACCAATTCCAGTGGGCCCATTTCTGCCCATGTCTTTATTAGTCAAACATTTGTATAATCTAGAGGTAGAACTAATTTAGCAGGCTGGTACAACTGAAGTTATGTTTAATTATTATCATTATTATTTATTATTATTTCGTTTTTGTTTTATATTAAATAAATGCAAATTATTCATTTTTTTTCTTTGTTGTGTGATCAGGAGACCCACAGTCTTCCTCTATCTTGTCATCTCCACAGCTCCATGTTTTGGGATTCTTCTTGCCAGCTCCAAGGTACAACCATACAGTGTGACTAAGGCTTTATTATTGGTATTTAATTCATTCACCATTATAGAGTGTTTTGACAAGATACAAGCCAATATGCTGCAAATATGACACGCCTGCTTTTTGTTGAGGTATGAAGGACTTTGACAGTGACTGGACTTATCACGAGACTGAGATACTCAGTAACCAGCATTGGATTTTTCATTAACGTTCTTTTTATGTTAATGTACTTTCGTTTTAATGCTAGTAGTTTTATTTTATTTGTGCTCAAAAAGTTCAGAAAAAAAAGAGAAAAGAGTTCAGAAAAAGAGTTGTAGAAAACCATAGTTTGTCCGGCTAGTTTAATATTACAGTATTTTCTGATCTGTTATAATGTTTTTTCTTCATCAAAAACATTTAAGAGTTGTAGAAAACCATAGTTTGTCCGGCTAGTTTAATATTACAGTATTTTCTGATCTGTTATAATGTTTTTTCTTCATCAAAAACATTTCTGGAGATGCATTTTGTTTCATTCACACATGTTTAACACACAAATCCTGCATATTTTGGCTGAGTTCTCTTAAACAGAAAACACTCTGTTCCACCTGGTGATGTCATGTGGTAATACAGGAAGTTATAAGGTGGCCACACCAGCAAAGCCTGATCCGGTCAGATCTCAGAAGCTCAGCAGGGCCGGGCCTGGTTAGTACTTAGATGAGAGACACTGGGAAGTCCAGGTGCCACAGTGGGGCGACAGAGGCAAAAACTGTCCTCGTGTCCATAGGCAAGGCACTTCACCCACATTGCCTAATATGGAAGTGGTGTGTGCATGAGAGATGGTGGTGATGGTCGGAGGAGCCAATGGCACAGATTGGCAGCCTCACTTCCGTCAGTCTGCCTCAGGGCAGCTGTGGCTGCAATAGCAGCTTATCACCACTGAGTGTGGAGTGAATGAAGAATGAAGTGTAAAGCGCTTTGGGTGTCTTGAAAGGAGCTATATAAATGCAAGGATTAATATTATTATTAAGGTGTCATTAAGCTATACACCTTCACTAAAATCATTTAGATAATATCAGCTCAGCTTTCAAGATAAAAGGTGATGTCATGTGGTAATACAGGAAGTTAGAAGGAGTTTTTAAGCTCCACTAGACTCATTTAGATAATATCAGCTCAGCTTTTAAGATAAAGAAATCTGTAAAACCACCACTTTGACATCCTTGTGATGTGGAACAGAGCATTTTGATCTTTGGAGGTGCAGACAGGCTAATAATAAAGGGTTACACAAAACAGAACTACAGGTGTTTCTGAGGCAGTAACAGTTTTATAACATCACAAGATTCACAAGAGTCAATTTTGTGTAATATAGGACCTTTAAAATGCAGCACTTTGTAGAAGGCAAAAGAAATAAATCCCCCAAAATAAACAAAACATTAAAGTCTATCAGTGCAACTTGGTATGAACTCAAGAGTCAATGTTGCTCTTAGATTGTGAAGGTTTGTTACTACATAGTTGTTTAAATTGCTAAACAGTATTTCTCTAGAACAGCAGTATTTCTTCTAGCTAAATAAGTCTAATATCTCCTTGCTTTGTTATTCTTAATACCTGTGTCTGACGCAGTTCCTGATATTGACTTTTCTTCTTATCAATCCGCAGGTGCAGGTGGATGCCATGTTGAGGCTGGATCACTTCGCAGAGCTGCCTGTTTCTTTGGTGCTCTTTTCAATGATTTGTGTCGACATTGTGGAAAAACTACGGCCCCATCGCCTCCTGGGACGACGTAAGAGTTTTTCTACTGGCTTTATTTCCATAGTTTATATATTTCTACTATATATTATAATTAAGTAATTACCATCACTACACACACACCACATTCACACTAACTTAACTTCTGTTCCCTCCAGCGGATGATGTGGATTCTCAGTGGGTTTTTTCCAGTCCTGTTCTCACTCACGTTGAGACAGTCACCACCGTCTCAGGCCAAATGACCTCTGACCCTGTTCGAACCGAAGACACCCCCAATGGAGTGGCCCACCCTGAACCCGAAGTCCGCAACGGCGCCCCCCCTGGCAGAGGGCAGGACCACACCCCCACTCGACCGTACACCCCCAGGCCCACCAGCAGCAGTTATGTGTACTCAAGCAGACCACGTGCCTATTCTGGACCAATGAAAATCCTGTGGAGAAGAGACCCCAGGGCGGAGCTGTGTGTGGAAAGCTTCATGTTTTGGTTGGATACAGTCGAGATGGTTCGGATAGGAGGCTTACCCGATGTCTTTTACTCAGGCTGGGTATTCCCCGTTTACATCTGCAGTTATGTGTCAACTCTGAGGCTGACTATTACCCCAGACAACCCCCTCCATTCCTTTGCAGGGGTGGTTCTCCAGGACTTTCCTTTCTTTGTCATCAGGGTGGCGCTACTCGCAGTGTTTGGATGTCAGACTCCAGTGTTGTTTCTGGTGAAAAACATGATTGTTTGTCTCTCATACGTCTATTTCACATTTCTGACCAGGTTTAAGATATTTAAGAGTCAAAACCTGTTCTAAAGAGAGTAGAAAAGAGAGCATCACGCTGGACAGTATTTTTGTAGCCCTGTAGATGTGTAAAGAAATCTGAAATTAAACTCATCAAGTAAATCAAATGTTTAATATTTGAGATATTAAGATTAACCAGCCTAGTGTACAAGTTGTGTATTATATAACTATTTTCTCTATGTCATAAACTAAATTTGTTCTATTTGTATTTTACTTATACTGTTAAAGCTACAGTGTGTAACTATTTACCTGAAATAGGCTAAAATAGAAGCTTTGGCTTAAACATTCTTATTCTGAGCAGCCTTGCATCTCCACAAACTTGACTTTTCTCTGGCCTGGAAGAGGGCCTCTTGTTCCCATGGAAATGTGGTTCTTTTGGTTATAAACATCCACAGTGTGGCATAAAGTGTATTTATTTTGATTGAGAATGATCTGAAATATGGTTTTAACTTTATCTTTCCATACAATCCTGACATATGCAGATACTTTTAAAGCCTTTTATTGGCATTACATAGCAAATAGTTTCTCAATAAACTGACAGTTAATGTTTAACTGCACTGTACCGGTGGTTTTATTTTATCTGTTTCCTCAAGTGATGATTTCCCCCTTTAGAAGTCATTGACCATTGCTGTTAATGGTTAGTTTAGTTATAAATGTTTATGAGGCATGTTTTTGTAATTGAAGAAATCTTCTCTCCAACCACAAGAGGTCAGTCAAGTAAAAAGAAAAGAAGGACATTGTTGATTTTCTCAGATAATTCCTGAGGAATATCAGAACATTATAAATAGGTTTAAGAGTTAAGACCAGTGCCTTGGAGGAGGTGTGATCCTTGCTTTTGGTGACTCAAATGTATTGCAATAATAAGGTCATTGCTTTATCTCGAATGTTCCACAATTTTGCATTCAACCGATCCTTTGAATTTGTTCCATTATTATTATTATTGCTAAAATAAATGGAAAAATACGCATTCTTACTGTAAGTGGGCTCACCTCCTCAGACATTGTAACTGTCACTTGGCCTGTTGGGGTCACACACTCGTCTCCATAGTTACAGCATGTTTAATGCCACACTGCAGAACATTCCAAGCAAAGCAGTGAATCTCCATGTAGACAAGCGAGTGGCAGAGCCCTCACTAGAAAAGTTCCATCGTGCACCTTTAAAAGGAAGACCTCAAAACAAATCTTATGTAGCTGAAATGAGAAAATGCCTGTATGTATCAGTTCTTTATACAATGGAATTCAGTTGTAGTTTTGTTTTTATCTTTTCCCATTTTTCCCATTCCTTACATTATCCCACTTTTCCTTTTATTTTGTCCTTGGTTGCATCTCTTTAGCCTCTGGCACCACTTTGCTTCAGGTTGGTGGATCTTAATCTGGCCTTGCCCATTTAAGTGTATTGCTACAATGACACAGCAGCAGATGCAGTTCCTCTAATGGGCCTATCTGACAGAGAGGGGCCCCCACTGAGCACTCAGGGTTTGTCTGCTGATTTGATGGATGTGAGGAGCTGTTTATGACCCAAAGTGGAGACGTGGGAATAACTCAATGTAAACGGAAGCGCCGCGGTGCACACAGTGTCTCAGAGCAGCTGTAAATGTCCAGCTATGAACAATTAGAAACATTATCTGATAGTGGCAGGACTGCAGTGAGGCATGATGTAGTCTGCTTCATCACTCAGTACTAGCAATTATTTGCATACTTTTCTTGAATATATTGCATTTTTACATTTGTTACATTTTATTTGCTATTCCACACTGATGTCACATGCTCTGTTCTACCTGAAATGATACACATGATACTGGTGAAGGTGTATGCAGTATAAAAACGAGGAGTACTCCTTTAATACTCCTTTATAGTACTCCTTTATAATAAATGAACTTTAATATGCAGGATTTGTGAGTCAAACATGTGCGAATGAAACTGTTTCTGATGAGGAAACAACAAAAAAAAGAGTAATATAGCCCTTTATACATTTTCAAATATAGTAAAAAATAATGTCACCTGAAGTATATTTTGCCCAATGTTCTATTTTTAAAAATCAATGCCACTTTTTAGTACTGTGATGTTTGCAGAATCCAGCCTCTTGCTTAAAATCTTTAATGGTATTTGTCCATGTCGAGAAAGCACATTTGCAAAGACGTCAGGCCTTGTTGTGCTCCCTAAATATAACTTTCTTCATTTCCTCTCAGCTACAATCCTCCCACTCCTAATGACTCACTATAATCTAAGCATTACTGCAGCTCGAGTTTCAGTGGCCGTTTTACAACTCTCATTTGACCAACTACAGCCACTGTCTTAAATATAAGGGTTGAATCCTCTAATGAGAAAATGGTCAAGACTGTAGATGGATTAAAGGACCTACTGTATATTAAACTGTCTTCTGATTTAGTTTAAAATGCTGTTTTCTCACATACCTTGAGTTGTGTTTGGTTTTGTTTCATTCAGAAGCTAACTACATTGAAACTAAGTAGGTGAGTTAGTTTCAGAGCAGTTTCAGTGTATTTAGCTCCTCCCTGCAGGCAGATTTAAGGCAGTGTCCACCAGAGTCTGACCAGAACTGAAGAAACTGAATGAGCTGCAAAACATATTAAAAAACATATTAAAAAACTTGAATTTTTCCTTTGGTCTGGATCCTACCTAGATGAACAAGCTCTGCAAAGCTTCTGACTGCAAACAGAAAAGATTTGTGACATTGTGTAACACGGGAAATGCTCCAATGTGTTTTTAAACTCTATATACACCTTCAATAGATACAATTGGATCACTTCAGCCCTGGAATTGAACTAAAGGTAAAAAGTAGCTGTAGATGTTACACACAAGCTTTGGAGACAGACTAATAATAAAGTGTTACTCAGACATGTGTAAATGAAAGAAAACACAACTCCAGGGATGTTTTTGAGGAGGTATTAACATTCATTGATTCACATGAGTCACTTTTGCGCAGTATAGGGCCTTTAATATTATGTGGCAGCTTTTTGCTATACTTTTTATTCTCTCATCTTTGTTGACATATGTGCTTAGGCAAACAGGGATTATAAAACATCAAACTCAGCAGGATCGTTAGTCACACATTACGCAGCGTCTGCCTTGTAGAGTTTAGCTGTGCCAGTATATGAGAAGTCAATTTGAATTTTGAAGTTTTTAAAATGGACTTAAACCAAATCAACCGTGATTAATCCTCTCCATATTATGTTATTTTCTGATTTATGTTTCAATATTTCCTAATGTTTAACACACATACCCTGCAAATTTAAAAAGTAATCCAATATTTTATTTCTATAGCACATTTCATAAACAACAGTTTCCAAAGTGCTGCACAAATACAGACTAAAAGCAACACTAATAATATAATAATAAAATAAACACTCATTAAACACAGATTAAAACGTATTAGTCCTAAAACAATAAACCAGTAAAATCAAATAAGAGCAAAGCCATAAGATAGCAATGAATAAATAAAAAACCATAAAATACATACAAAATAAATCAATAAAAGACACAGAGGACCACACAACTCATGCGGTGTTAAAAGCCAGAGAATAAAAGTGAGTCTTAAAACGAGACTTAAAACACTTCACTGTGGGGGCTGTTCGGACATGGAGGGGCAGAACGTTCCAGAGCTTTGGGCCGACCACAGAGAAGGCCCCGTCCCCCCTGGATTTAAGCCTCGTTTTAGGCACCACAAGCTGGAGCTGGACCTCGGACCTCAAAGCTCGTGTGGGGGTGTAAGTAAAAGGTAAATTCATGACATCACAAGGTGGAACAGAACATTTTGAGCTTTGGAAATGTAGACAGGCTAATAATGCAGGATTATACAAACACGTGTGAATTAAACAAAACACAACTCCAGGCATGTTTGCGATAACATAATTTATTGTAGATTGGTTAAAATGTCCCACAGTAAGGTATTTAACTTTCTTTATCTCCATGGAGACAAGTAGGGGACACCACGAGGTCAAGTTACAGGTCAGATCTGTTAGGAGACGACCCACTCTTATACTTTATGCATGTTTTTACGAAATGTTTCTGAGCAACAAAAATAGATAAATAGGTGCAACATAGATAAGCTTAATGCCATACTGTGGAACATTACCATGGACACAAGCAGGTGATGGGCTCTTTACCAGAAAAGCTACAAAGTGCATCTTTAATGAGTGATTATGGCCCATAGAATTGGTACAAATAAGTATTAATACAACTATAGTCAAGCCAATTAATTTCAAATAGCTTTATACACAACTTAGTCCACAAATCAAGAAGAAGTTTTTGTCCGGGAGGAGAGAGGGCATAATTAGAATGGCTGACCACACTGTAGCGCCATTGTTAGAGTCGACAGGCCGTGCATAATGTTGATTCAGCACAACCCGTTATTACTGAGAAACTCCATTCATATTTTCAGTTCATTTTAAAGCGCCATAGATGCAGTACACGTTCTCGACAATTACCGGTTTGAATATCAGGGTGACATTTAGAAACTATAGCTATTTTCATATTTGTAAGGGCAGAAGTCGTCAATTCACCAACGGATTATGATTCTTGAGTGTGAAGAAGCAAGATTCGTCCGAGTGATTAAAGCTGGACACAGAAATCTGGTCTGAACAATTGCTTTGATCAAAATGTCACGCCATTTCTTGTCTGATTAGAGGTAGAATTTCAAAAGGCCGTTATGAAGTAACAGCGTTCAGATCCAAGATATGTCAAGAAAACGAAATGCAGATTTCTCCCATTTGGCAAGATTAGAATCATTTGTGACAAAAAGAAAATGGGGGCAAATTGGTCTCTTTTGAAACAAGTATCTAGGAAATTCATAATTGGAGGGAAAAAAAAACTGAACTGAACTGTTGGTAAAAGACATCTAAGGTGCAAGGTGCAAGGTGCAAGGTGCAAGGTGCAAGGTGCAAGGTGCAAGGTGCAAGGTGCAAGGTGCAAGGTGAGCAGTTGCATCCTTGTCAGCAGCAAAACCCCAAATGACGTCTGCAGTTGCCTTTTATGTGCTCTGCTTCTTTGGATTATACTAGACTAGCTAATACAGCTATGATTTAACTTAACATTAGCTAAAACCACTCCTCTCACCCTCCATAAAACAAACCCAACACTAAATTCCAATAAAACCCCAACTATACACATCAAAACCCTAAAACCATATACCAAATCAACTTTAAAAACCCACAAACCAATAAAACCCCTCTGCCTCTACCCCTGTACAATATCTACTACATGTTGGTCCCGCCCGGAACCTTTAAAGAGGGAACTTGTTGCCAGGGGGACTCTTTTAGCACCTGGACAGAAGAACAGAAGGAGGTAAGTTTAAACACACCACACAACTCACTAAAACACAATAAAATACACTACACACACACTTAAAAACATTCTAAAACAGATATTTTGCACCATCTCTATTGCACCACTCAATTCAAATAAATAATTAGTAATTTGTCTCATTTCTCTCCAAGGCCCAGCAGCTGCCAATTAAAATGCTACTGTGCCAGGATAAAAAGTGATAAAAGAAGACTATAAATATATTTTATAAATATGTTTCAAAGTGCCGTGTGCTATCAAAAATGTGCTTTTTAAAGTGTCTTAGTGAAGGAAGGTGCTACTTATGGTAACAAACCAGCCTGTTTGTTACACTTACTTTTTTTTTTTTAACCTTGAATGTGTCGCCTCTCCACAGAGCTGCCCCGTTATTTGGTGTTTTGGTGTCACCTGCTTTATATGGAGCTCTTATAGACTCTTTTAAACTTCTTTTAGACTAGAAAAATTCTAATATTAAGAGTTAAAAGACATCACAGAGGCAAAGCAGCTGTTTTAATTTCAAATACCATATTTAAAATGCAATATTATGTGAATGTGAATTATGTTTTAATGATTTTATAGCCGTTTATAAAATTTCAGAAACAGATTTTAATTAAACTCACTGGTCTTGTGGACTTAAGCATAGAACTGATCTCGAGGCTTTCAAATTTTTAATATGATGTTTTTGTTTGTTTTTCTAGAAGTCCATGGGGGAAAATGGATAAGAAATGTAGTTCTGGGACCAAGGTGTTCACTGTCAACTCGATGTACGTCCCCAGCAGGTATCAGACTCTTTTCCACACAAATTCCAATACATTTTTAAACTGAGCAAATTCCTTTATATGCCACACAAACAGGGCACTATATAAAAAGAATGACTCATTTTACATTATAAATAATCATTGTTATACCACAGTGTTTGACATTTGACATTGTGACATCCTTGGCAACTACTGGCTAAAACTTGCTGACTAAAAAGATTATTTTGGAATATTTTTGAAGTCTCGGGTCACTCCTTCTGTTTTATTACAGAAAGCACTGCAGCAGTCGTCATAATTATCCTACCTTAAACTGAATGGGAACACCCCAGAGGAAATTTGACATTTTTTTTGCATAAATCTGTCCCACTTTACATGCCCCGGGACTTGACTTTATTCAAAAACCTGGGAGGATCTCTAACCTTGTCATTGAGTTACCCCTGCATTCAGACTGATAAGCGCAGCAGGACTCACAATAGCTCACAAGAAGAGACGCCACCGTGTACATGGGGCAGAGATGAGCGGGAGGAGATAGACGGCGTTGCCAGATAGCGGACAGAGGATCGGGAGATGACGGCGGATGGAGGGAGGGAGGGGGGAGAGAAAGGAGAATGGGGTTCGGGGGGGTGTTAAAGGGGAGGTGGCTGGAGGCGCATTTGAATTCAGCCAGTGTGTCTAGTGCGCTAGCTGCTGTTACCTGCTCTAGCATGGCAACAGAGAGACACAGTAGACGGCGATAACAAGCGGCGGATGCAACGCTTTTCCCCCCATTCATCAAAATCGGCGAAAGAGGAGCGAAGGACCCCCCAGGGAGAGGAGGAGGAGGAGGAGGAGAGGACACCCCTTTGGGATTTGCCAGATTTGAAACGGATACCAGCTTGAAGCATAGAAAAGCATCACTGTGTTGCATGAAGCGATGCAAGCAAGATGTGAAATATTTCTAAGAATCGAACGGGTTATTTAAGATGAGGGAAAACACACTGATGGATGTTTAATCAACTAGTGCGGATTGGAAACTTATGCAAACTAAATTACAGCTTTGGGGATAGTCTTGATATGGGACCGCCGCCACCGAGCCAAGAGGACCACCGGAGAGGGGAGGTGACGGGGGCGTTGGCCTGATTCGACCCCCGCGCCAGAGGCTACCAGCGGCCGGACCCTCCCCTAACACCTGGTACTGGATGTCTTGATGTATTGCTGTGGGCTGGGACACTGGCGGCGAGTGCAGTCCACCTATGTGAGTAAACAGGTAAGTCGGACTTTCTAATGTTGGAAAGTGATGATTTTTAATGGTCGGGTTTAGTCCTGGTTAAGTTCTGGGTTAGTCCAAATACTCCAGCGTAGTCCATAATTACAGCTCTCATCCTGGTTTTGACGTTGTTTCAGTTTTTTAGACGTGATTTTAACGGTGTAGCTTTCTAGTTGTCTCCATGCAGATGTTAAAACGACATTAAACGTATCTATCGCCATGGAGACAAGCAGGTGACGACAACAGGACAAGTTACGAGTCAGATCTGTGGAGAGGTGATCCTGCTCCAAGTATGGATACGTGTTTTTCAAGGTGCTTAAGAGCAAAAAAAGCTACCTGTAATTGAATAAATGCAAGATGGATAAGTTAAAGCCAAACTGTGGGAAAACAATCTATGGAGACAAGAAAAGTTACATAATGGACCTTTAATCATCTCAAGTCTTTTTTTAAACCTGATTTTGCCCTGATCAAATAGATTTTGTTTTAGTTAATACCAGTTTTAATGTGGTGGTTTCCTATAGTTTATGGCCTGTTATGTTAACTTTTCTATTATAAGCTATTGAAGTCATTTTTGAGATTTATTTTTGCACCTCGCTCTCTTTGTGCATCCCAAACTACATGACACATATTATCACATTTAGATCAGGTTCTCCCTTTGCCGGGTCTGCGCTGTGTGGCCGTTTATCAGGACAGGCAGTGGTGGTGTAAAACAGCCCGGTGTTATCGATCTGATTAGGAGACGTGAGCGATGGGGACATTACAGATAAACTCAACCCAACGGCTTCACCTGTGGCTTAAATGAAGGAGCACTTGACATGGTAAAGTGGAGAAAGCTTATGTTTAATACTATGACGGATTGCATTAAATTGCTGGTGAAACTATAGAGATGTGGCCATGTTTGTCTAAGTCTGTGGCAGCCAAGGTCATTTTCTTTGTCCCCTTTGTCCATTTAGTAATACAGTTATTGCCCTGTAGGTCTAAAACACTGCGATTTAAAGCCGGGCTGTGTAACTTCTGCTTGTTTCCATGGCGATGTTATGACTGTACCTGCTGTTTTTTGACAGCATAGCATTAAACTTATAACTTATCTTGCTTTCTTCATTTGCTAATGTTTTTTTATTGCAGATCCACAGATTTAACTTATAACGTGTGGAGTCATTTGCTGATCTCTATGGAAATAAATGTTTTAATGACCAATTGAGGCAATGCACTAATTTCCATAGTGCCATTTACACAGTGCATCTTTAAGTTTTTACATTATTTCATCATTCTTTATTTCATTACCTTCCTAATTTGTGACAAGATTTTAGAAAACATTTTAGATTTGATTAGATGTAATTTTTTGGGGTAAATATAGAATTGAAATCACCCAATTTTGCTTTTTACTTTATTTTTAATGAATATTGTAGCAAATTGGTGAGTAAGCAAAGGCAATACTCTCACTGACTTAATTCCTGACTGGTGACTTGCAACTTAAGTCTATCCCTGTGACTTAAAGCTTAACAAGTTTGGCCTAGTTTCAACGGTGACGCCGGGATCCTCTGCGCCGCTTTAGGAACAGAGGAAAACCCTTTTAAATTATTCAAAAATGTGGTTTCATTCGATCGTAACCACAACTAAATCTGTATTGATCCATTGTTGAATTACACCAGTGATGATTTGTGTTGGAGCGTGAGATGTTTTGCAGTAAATAGAGTGAAAATAACAGATGACTAATGTTCTCTGGGCATCAGTGACCAAGACGACAACCGCAATTTATCAACAAGTTTAGGCCTGAGAGCTTCCAAGATTTTAGAAAATAGTATTTACACACAGGGGACAAACTGCTCAAACAAATGGAGCGTACATGTTGCTTCTGTCTTGTTTTGCTCAGGCGTACACAGCAAAAATGATACTCAAATCTCCCACATATCACACGTACTGTATATTCACATTGTCTATAGTCTTTTTTTCTGAAGCTGCAGGAATATTGTCTAAACTAAATAATCTGATTAATTTTTAACTGTTCACAAATGAACGTGGCAAAGGCAAAAATGAAAGATAAAATGTTGAAGATCATCGTTTATTGTCTTCCAAATACAAACGTTCTAAACTATGGAAGATAATTTGTTCCATAAGATTTTGCATTTTAAACGCCACTGAATTTCTCACTTTGTCATTTTTTAAATCTGAAAAAACATGTTTGATTTTTTTTTTTCCTTTTTAGTTGCTGCTTTAAGTGTACTGTTTCAATATGTTTTAAATTCAACATAAAAATGTCATCTTTTAAATATTCACTGCGTATTTCCAAGCTCTGAAATTCAACAGTTAAAATTCAGAGTGTAAAATTCGCAATGAAAAATTTTGCAGAAAAGATCCAAGATGTCAAGGCAGAAGCAATCGATCCAGAGTGAGTGAGGAGGACAGAGGCTGTTTCCTATTGGCCGTTCTCATCTGGGGGCGGGGTTTGAGGTTTGGATGAGGCTAATTCTGACCAATCAGATCGCTTCACTGCACCATTTCCTGTTTGTTACTAAATTAGATCGTTTCACTTTGGATCGATTGCTTCTGCCTTGGCATCTTGGATCATTCCTGTGAGTTTTTTTACTGCGAATTTTACACTCTGAATTTTGACTGCTGAATTTAAGACTCAAAAATATCTATGCTGAAGGTGAAATTTTAATTTTTAATGTGAAACACTTTGAAAATGTACACGTAAAATTTCAGCAATTAAAATTCAGTATAAAAATAATTCCAACGTGTTTTTTCAGAGTTACAAAAATTCAAAGTGAGAAATTCAACGTTTAAAATGAAACAAATCATCTTCCATACTAAACTCTAAAAATCTACTGGATCACCTGGCGTTTTTGATAAATCGGTTTCTCTTGGGCACCTGTACTTTGCTATCAACATTCCCTGGGGGTGTGATGCTAACTGTAGGCACTGCTCTGTACTTTGTAGCTGATTTGTGCTGCTAAACAAGTGCCTCATGCATAAAATTACAGTCACAAGCTCGCTAGCATTAGTTTTCAATTAGTCCCTTTCAAAATTTGTAGAAAATCAAACTCCTAAACACGACCATAAACACTTGTACTGGTTACAGGATTCTGAAAATGTGCTATTTAAATCCATTTGTGTGCACTGAGTCACCAAGATTTTCTTTTTTACCTTGCATTTAAACAGCCTGGCACCGGTTCAAATAGTTAAAAATATTTCTAGTTCAATTATAAAGGTAATACATAATATCTTTGTATCATTGGACAAGACAGATAGATTTACTAGTGCTATGTTTGCAGGATTTAATTACAATTTAATTTATTTTAATTTATTTTAATTTAATTACAATATAATTACAATTCTACAGTTTGCAGAATTTAATTACAATTACAATATTAAAAAATATTTGTACATGTGACCACAGCAGTACAACAATATGATACAGCAAATGATTCACACAAGAAAACACACAATGCAACAATATCCAGTTCAGTTAACTTACCATGTGCTGAAGATCTGCATATTTTTAACATAAATACAGTAACTTGAGCGAGATCTGCATACATAGATTAATCCACAAGTTGATTGGAGCAGAAGTGAGAGAAGTGGCATTAAGCCGGGTCTATGTGGTGCAAAAGGATTCCTCTGCAGTCCACACAGCAATGGCCCATAATGCATTGGATTCACTCGCAGCGTTACTAACGGCACATTCGCACAGGTAGAGCAAAAGGGGGAGGCAGGCCAAATGGACAGGGGAGAGGGGGAATTAAAGCATGAAGGTGTAAATAATCATTGAAGAGACTAGCCTGGGCTGTTTCTGATTGTATTCTGTTTGTTTCAGTGGCAGTAACTATAGGTTTATCCACGAACAATAAGGTTAGTAGATCAACGTTAGCAACTTAGCATCACCTACTACTGCTGATACTTTACCGTCTATATGTGTGTGATTTGGTAACGGAGGCTGCAGGTGCAAAATGGCAGCCACAAATCTGTCAGTCTGCCCCAGGGAGTGAAAATGAGATAATCCTAAAGCAAATCTTCCAGATAAATAAGTTAAACATAATTATTACAGATGAATGTGCATATTACATCAACCAGACGCGTATCATGATTTAATGATTTGAAACTGCAGGAGTGCATCACCAGATTGTTTGTATGGATATGTTGGAATGCTTTGCCTGAAATGTTCCACAGTATGGCATTACATTTACCTATCTCCATGGAGACCAACAGGTGAAGGAGGAGATTTTTACTCTTGTTTTTGCAGTAAAACTGAATTTGCAGAAACTGAATCCTGCACAGTTTAATTTAGACATCGCAGCAACATCTGTGTTAATCTAAATCAATTATGTTTGGATTAGATTAAAATATATATTAATCCCATATAATTCATATAATTACTCTCAATGTTGCGCTGTAAATCTGACCGTAACGCAGTTGCATGTGTGGATGTGAAAACCATTGTGAGCTCTGCAGTGTGGTGTTTCTGTCAGAATAAACGTACAGTCCAGATCTATAAGGCTTTAAGGGTTTCATTGATCTAACTGTGCATCCAAACCCGAGTCTACAGTACAAACAGACCGCAGGCTCATACTGACCACTCTGTACCAACCTCTCCGTACCAACCTCTCCATGGCGTTTCCTTTTCCAAGTCCAGCCCGAGATCTGCAGTGGGTCCCTGGGTGCTGCTCCTGACAGGCTGCCCCAGCGTCAGTGAAGAATGGGTCAAATGCAGAGGACAAATTGCTCCACGGGGACAGATTTGGATGTTTTTCTAATCATCATTTGGTTTGTTAATTGGTTAATTTTAAGCAAAGCCGTAACATTTGCAAATTGCAGTGTCATTATTGCTGACCAGCCACATTATGCACAGTATAGATCTATAGGGAATAGCTGGATTGGCTGTTTATGGACTGACAGAGGAGGGGCCAGAGCCAGATGTTACATTTCATATTCAAATGCATAATGGGAATGAAATATCCTGCTACCACACACCAAGACAGCAGCAGGGACAGGGAGAATGCATCATATCGTCTATTTCTGCATTGGCGCACCACTTTTCCGGCTATTTTCTGAGTATCTTCTTCACTCCTACACTGCATTCTACAGGAGCTACTTTTGGAGTTTGGTTTTGTAAAGTAAAGATTTTTGGTGGGATTTTCTGGTTTTGAGAAGCACAAAGCAAGCATTTAGTTTTGACCCAATGAGGACTAAAAGGGACAGAGATACTGGATCAGAAGGATGGTGAGTTTGTCCAGGAAGATTGTCTCTGGGGTAAGATACCGAAGGGGGTTGAGATGCAGGGTTATGAGTGACTTGTAATGGCGCACTGTAACTTTTCTGATGAATGCTGCACCCTTTCCTTGTCTCCATGCAGATGTTTTGCTTTATCTGTGTCTCAATATCAAATCCTGTTCATCTGTGTGTGAAAATCCAGTTTAGTCCTTTATAAAACTTAATAATCCTAGAGGTTCATGTTGTCAAATGGAGTCATAGAGGTTGGGCCAGCCAAGTTTCCATGTCCTCCTTACACTCTACTAAATTGGACAGGCACTTGCCCCAGTTAAAAAAAACAACCCCACACACAGATGAAGATGAACATTATTACTGTAATGACTCAAAATCCAATGGTCACAGCAACAGTTAGGAATAGCCTCTATGTAAAAGTAAGGAATGATGTGAATAGGGCACTTCTGGACACTTCTGGACACTTCTGGACACTTCTGGATGGATGTGCGTGCCTCTCTAGGCCCTGGACTCCACAGTCCTGGACACATTTACACAGAGGTTTGTGTAAGAGGCTTACACACAGCTGTTTGTTGGTGTTTGTAGTGAGCACATGTGCAGCTCTGAACACGTGAGGGGAGCGGGGTCTGCGTATGGGGGCGTGGCAATGACTTAACAGTTTTGATTTGATAAACTGAGAAAGCAAAGCGTGAGCACGCAGAGGTTTGCAGTTTTCATAAATGATCAGGCCTATTTATGACTGAGAACCGATTCAGATTCGATTCAGTCGCGGTCTGACGTGTAGATTTCAAAAACGTAATTGCGAAAATGAGTTTGACACGAATTAACCTTACTGTGGAATAATAGCAGGGCATTAAAGCGCTGCATGTTTATGCACTAGAGACGTGCAGGGCCGGGCCCACAAACAGTTCCCTGATATTTCACCAGAGTGAAAAGATGAACTGAGGACACACAAAAAATAAACTTGATCATATGAGAAAATCTCAGAGGTTTATGCAGCTACGCCACGTCTGAAGGCTCTGCAAATTAATATTTTTGGAAACAGACAAGGAGTTGGACCAAAAAAAAATAGAAAAAAAAGATTAATGGGGGAATGAGACTGAAATGAGATGTAGCTTGGAGCGCTCCTCTGAGCGTCTCTGGGGACGCAGGAGCCACTGTCTGTGACCCCGTGGAGCGCGCGGACTCTCGGGAAACTTCCTCTGTGTGAGGTCACTGGAGGCGCGTGCGACGCAACAGATGCCGCGGGAGGAATAAGCCTTTAATACCCGGGCCCGCGGAGGGTTACTCCACACTGCAGGGGACTCACCTCGACTCCTCCGTGCGTCAGTTGCGCAGACCTGCGTGGCTCCGTGGGACGATCACACATTCCATCACGGACACTCTCCGTGCACCGGTCTGTATCGTGGGCCTTTCTCCAGCCCCGGGACCCGTGCGTGCGCCCTGGAGCTGTCCCATGGCGGTGCGCTCCGACCTGGACTTACCGGAGTCAGGTGAATGAGGCTCGTAACTGATCCTCCACGGGACACGGCTGAAGGAGCGTCCATACCGCCATGCCGCCCAAGAAAAAGGTAAAACATACAGACAGATTTACTACAAATCAGACTTGGTCTACTTGGACCTAAAGATGTGTGTGCGCGTAATGGAGAAGGAGGAACGCCACCATCTGTTGCGCTGCGTGATAATCCCTGTGTGAGGAGGCCTCTCCACTCACCCCAGTGCGCGCTATGGACCCACTGACACCTGCGTTTGTTTTCATGGGTGGAGTTCAGTCAGGGGCATAAACCGACTACTTTGGTGTCCTATGTTGTCCTGATGTAGACGAATCTGGGTTTTAGGCAGTCCGCCTTAATTATTAAGAACCCTCTTCACTCAAAATGAGAAGTCAAACTCTGTGCTGACGGAGTATCATGAGGTATAATTATACAATGATAATGGGTGGATAATAGGCTTCTTTCACATATACGCCTTTCTTTTATTTGGCTAAAAAAGTTTAAGTGAATTTTGCGTAAAGTTACTCTCCAAGTGCCATCACCTGAGACTCTCTTCTTGTTGTTTGTGTTATTTAGCCCTTCCCATAGCAGCAGGTTTGCATTATTATGCAAAGGTAAACAGTTATTCTCATACAAGTGTAGGCTACTTCTCTATGACCAAAACAATTTATCCGCTTTCTCTCGTATTGATATTTTATTACTGTGTTCATCCTTGATAAACCAATGTGCTTTTATAGCATGACCGTTCATATTTATTTTAGTGTTTAAGCGTAGGTCGCTGCAGAATCATATGAGTAAGAGCTGATGATAAAGTGGGAGTGAGGAAGCACTGGGTGACCCACTGTCTTGTGTTGGAGCAGGACTGGTTCACTGCTGCTGCTCAGAATAGGAAAAAGCCTCTTAGCCTCTGTTAGTGGGGTAATACCTCCACCTATTTGCTCTTTCTGTGGAAGTGGGGCAATTAGTCGTTGGCACCGTCATGGTAAAAACTTAACATAAAACCAGGCTTTAAAACAGTAGAAACAAAATGTGCAGTGTACAACTTCTCTGGTTGTTGAGTGACAGTATGAGCCTTAATATTAGATATTATTTTGAGTAAGTTGTATCCTCACTTGCTCCCATACACACTTGCTCTCATTGCTGAATACCATTAGAAGATACCAGAAAAAAAAATCTTAACGTACTACTGGAACAAAAAAAAAAACTAAAAAAATTTATGCTTGGTGAGAGAGCGCTAAAGTTAATTAGTTTTTCCTTCACAGAAACAGTTATTACTTGAAAGTATAAACATGATTAACAGAGGAATAGTTAAGAAAAAAAGTTGCCATATTATTCAGGTAGCAGTAGAAAACTGGCATTATTCAGGGACTGAAACCTGATCATATTTAAAAGTATAAAGCCCGAAGACTGGGCCCATTGTCCTGACTAATGTAGCTTCCCTAATACTTGTGACTCAAACTCAGGCAGGTGAGAAATAACTGAACATAACTGGGCTTTGCCTTATAACTTGTAATGTTACTGACACCATTTTGTTGATATGGTAAGACTGTCTAGTTTACTTTAATGCAGAGACGATACTAAACAAAACTAAATGTCCTTAACTGTTGCATTATAAGACAGATTTGCAATAGTGACGTCACTTCAACCCAGAACATTTCGAATAGTTTCTTAAGTCGTTCTGAATAAGTTTATCGTTGTATAATGGTGATAATATCTCTAGTCTCAAGACTCTTGGTTAAATACTTGGGCCATGGTTACTACACAAGGTTTATTTTCTCCTAAACTGCACTGTACCTATAAACATGAAAGTGAAACCCATGAGTCAACCATTAGTCTTGCCAACAGATCATATTGTGCATATTTCACAATGGCAGAGGGGAACAACTGTATTATATAACATCCTCTTTGTTTATTGTCACTATAGCGAGTGTCATTACCCGAGCAGGAGGAGCGGAGGACTTAAGATGTACTGATAGTTTGAATGCAGTGGGTGTGATACCACTGCTGAGAGGAGGAGGCAGCGTTTGTGTCTCTGGCTCTAAATCCTGGATTGACGCATGCCATGTTAATCTGCTTATGCTCACAGACAATCATGACCCATAGACAGCCAGAGACACATTTGGCCTCTGCTGCGGATGATATTTTCCAATTTTAGATTCTGCCTCGCCGATGTTATCTGTATTTTGTGGCTTTTACACAAGTGACAGATGCAGCACTGGACATGGGACCGTGGCCTATGTAATGTGTTCCTCATGTGTGACAAACCAAAGTACAATATCTGAACTTAAATTCAGGAAGTTATTGATGTTATGATAAACTCTGGTAAAGTTCAGACACTTTTATACATGATATATTTACAGTGTCATGTAATTCAATCAAGGTACTATTGGCAGTTCAAAATATCAAAATAATGTGTATTTCAAAAGTCAAACTCATAATGTTATACTAAGATCTGTTCTGTGCCTTGATACATTGACTAACAGGGATGGTAGTGGGTCTCAGATTTATTAGGATTTTGCTCAAAAAGTATAGAGAGAAGTACGAGTAAACAGCATCTGCTTAAGTGAAAAATCTGCCAAAACTCCAGCTAACTCACTCCATGTCTTCTTTTTGCTGTGGTTCGTATTAATCTTAATAATCCTTATAAAAAAAAAGTCGTCTAACTACACCATCAAGAAATTAATTGACTAAATAACCAAAGGCATACAACCCCAACAGCAAAAATGTGCTATATTTCTGAAGATGCATATGTAACTTTCCCGGTGGCACGTTAAACTTGCCCATCTTGCTTTTTAACAGGGTTGCCTCTCCACAGATCTAACCCGTAACTCTGCAAAATAGTCCACAGAATACAATGTGGTAGCAGATCTGTTGAATTCTCACCAAATTCTTTTCATAGACCCACCATGTGCCCAGTGCACCTGTTTTGGCTGAGCAGTGAATGATGCATGTGTCATGTGGAGCTTGCACATGGCTCTACAGACACTGCCAAACTTTAGAAAACAATATTTTTTGCATTCAGTTATATTTTATTTCACCAAATCACTTGTGATCAACTCAGTGTGATCAGTTGTAGTATATTAGTAGTATCGTATATAGATTTTAAGCTATAGTTTGCCCGTGAGACTTCCAAAATGTAACGTAACTGGAATTTGGTACCACTCCAACATGGCCGCCGTGGAAGGAGGAACACACATTTGATCTCACCACGAAACAGTCCCAAAAACCCAGAGTCCTGCTCCTCCAGACTGCTGCAGAACTCAGTGTCAGCCGCCCACTCTGTGCAGACCAGACGCTCTCTCTCTTAGACTTCATAATGTTGGAGACACTTCTAACATGACCAGTACTCACTCCACAACGGGATTTGATGAAAGCCATGCACATACGACACAGGGTAAGATGCAATCGAGATCATTCAAATATAATAATCAGCATGACTTCATGTTTTTAAGATGTTTGGGTTCAGGTGTTTGGAAGATCTGTTGTGTTATTTTGATGTGATTGTTCAGTGATGTTGAAGCTTTTTTTGGTCAATGGTCCTGCTCGTCTCAGTGGAAATGGTTAATATGTGTTTTTATGGCTAAGAATTTTGGTATTGTGGCTTGTAATTTAGTACATTTTAGATTTTAAAGTCATAACAACTGAATAGGGCACTTAGAAGCGAATACTGAACGTATACTATAATATTCAATGTACTTTGAGTTATGGAATGGACATTTTTATCTTTAATTCAAACTTAAATTGTCAAACTTCAGAGGTGGCAGTGACTCAGAGTGACGCAGAGAGACGCCTTTGGGCCAGACACTTTTTGTCACTTTGCCTTACAAAAAAAGTGAATGTAGCAAAGGAAATGTTCTCAGATTGTGATATGCGACTAGATTTTCCTTCACTTACTTAAATAATCAGGTTTATCCACATTTTTCTCTGGATCTTTCATTGTTGCAGGCCTGGCTTATATGTAGATCTGGTTTATACAGTATGTGGTGGTAATCGGACGGCTAAATAATTTCTTAGGTGCTACTAGGAGTGAAACATTTGAGAACCACTGGCATAAGGTGTTATTATTAAACCTTTTAATCACTGCAGAGCCTATTGACTGAGAATGATCCAAGTGTCCATTAGCGTCTTTGTAGATCTCTTGTTGATTTGTCCGACCATTATCTCCTTCAATTAGCCGGTGTACAAGGCATCACCTCCCTCCCGTCGTGGTTTCATTGTTTGTTTCTCAAAGCAGGAGTTGCAGGAGTTGATGAGTCAATGCTATTTTTTGCTGAAACTGCATTTTACTTTTGAAAGTTGCCATGGAAACGTCTTGATGAGAGCGCGAGCTGCAGAAACGGGATAAGAAACGAGTAGTGCGGCCTGTCCGATGGAAAGGATCGTTACTCCAAGTTTACGATAAAACTCATAATAAAGATTCTATAGTACACAAAATTAACTCTTGTGAGAATTAAACCATGTTAAAATGTTGTTACCTCAAAAACAGCCCCGAAGTTGTGTTTTGTTTGTGTAAAATCCAATCCAACTTTATTTGTATAGAACATTTTACCAAATCAAATTCTCCAAAGTGCTGCACAGAGAAGACACAATATCAATGAACACATTCAGTAAAATAAAGCATAAAATAAATAAATAAGCAAGCCAATAAAAACATAAAAAATACTAAAATTAGCAAATAGAAAAATAAGCAAATAAAATAAGCAAATAAATGTTAATGAATGTGTCTTAATGTGAGTGGGGAGAACGTTCCAAAGTAAAGCCAATAGGATCAGGATAACTATTCCTACAACTTGGCTGATTGCAAGGGTCAGTTATAGGACAGTTTAAAGTAAAAACAAAAATATTTAATCTGTGTTGGATAATATGACTTAATTTTATGTTTTAAATCGGAATTCTGTTCATAGAGTCTATTGTAAAAAAGATTGACACATGAATTGCTAAACTAATACAACAATCCACTCAATTTTATTATTCCATACATAAAGTTTGGCTGTTTAGGATATTCTCTTATCTAAAATCTTTCTACTCTTTGCAGCATTTGGAACTGCATTTAAAAATGTTTAAAGTGCATCATAATTACATTTTTATCACCATATTACACACTCCAAGTTATTCAGATTTGTCTAAGAACTGTTAATTAATACAAGTGTAGTTGCTGTTTATAGAGTATATACATATACAGGAATCATAGAACACTACATTATGCATTTGGTGTTTTGTCTGTACAATTTTACTGATTTTTGGTCAAATTTTAGTCCATTCCTTGAGCCTGGGCTTAAATATTTGTTATACAGTATTGTTGTTTTACATCTATTAAAGGTTTACTATTCTCTATTATCCTGCTTAACAAATAACCATTAAGAAATACAAGTCCTTTGCCAAAGATTTTATGAGGCTGCACTCTTTGAGAAAGTTTAACACTTGGTGCTATGGACAATTGACCACTCTGGTCCATTAGCTGTTGTAATAACCGTACTTATAAAAGGACAATGTTGGTGTGGCTCATTGTGCAAAGTTAAAACGCAAAATGTCCCTTTGAAATGTTACCTGTACTTGTGTTTGTTGCATTTTATTCTTGTCTGGGTATATGTAATTTTGGCATATGTCTCAGTATGGAGTCTGTATTTTTAAACGTTCACTTTTGTTGTGTCCAAGCAGAATTTCTAGCCTAATCAAATGTTAACAGGAGTTTTAAAATATATATAAAAACACATCTTAAACTGGGAGTCATAATACAAACCTTGCACAATTAATTAATGTTAACAGGAGTTTTAAAATATATATTAAAAGCACATGATACAAACCTTCTAAATCGCACAAACACCTCAAAGTGCTGTTCTTTAGTCATAGGAGACGCTGCACTGGGCAAGAAACAGCCAAGAAAATATTAGGCAAGTTTTCCTAGTGCACTAACTCATTTTACATTTTGCATTTCACAACACCAAAAATCACCAAAAATCCCCCATCACCCAGCAGTTTGGCTTTTTGAACTGCACATAGATCGAGTCTAGGATGCACCTGTCCGTGTTATTGTTATTGGTGATGTTGTTTTTGGCCTGTAAATCATCTTTTTACTCCAGTTTATAGACTTAACTCGTATTTTAGTATAGACAATATCACATCAGTACAGCCCTAATTGAGACAAGACTGGTCTGATTGGTCGCAGTGAAATTAGACACAAATTGCGTATTTGTGTACTGAGCATTTGGCGCGATGTGTAAATGTAAATGTAGTGATGGTTTCCACTTTGCCTCCTCTGTGAGCTGCTGTGAAAATGTTCTTGAGGCAGAAGTCACCTTGAAGAAGCACACAAGAAGCACTCAGGCCCACACCTCCTCATCCCTCACTACATATAATCAGGGTAATGGACCGCTGCTCACACTCAACAATGACTTTAAACATTAGATTTCCTTGTGTACATCCTTCCCTTTTAGACTTAGACTTAAAATAAATACATTTTACGCCCTGTTAATGGATATAATAAGTGAAAAGTCAATGTTTGTATCATACAAACGGAAACAGAAATGATTTTAGTGAGTGAAATTGTGCAGATTTTCCACATTGTGCTGGTCCTTTTCCACTGGGTTTACACCATCTGCTTCTCTCTATGGCGATTGTGATTGCTCGGCCTGAAATGTCCCACAGTATGGCATTACACTTACCTACCCATCGTATATTTAACTACAGGTATTGCTTAAAAATCTGGTTAGTTTCACTTCTTAGTTTCACTTTGCATGGTCATGGTTGCATCTGGGGCTAAAATAGTAATGGTTTTATAATTTTTGAATGGTGAAAAAGTGTTTGCAGTTGCACTTTCTACACTGACGTTGAAGTTTTGAGAGAATTATATAAAACAGGAGTCTTAGACGGGCTCAAATTTGCAAGTTTTAATTTCATTCTCTGACTTTTAGAGAGTATAATGCATTTGTACGAGGGTATTAATAATTCAAATCTAGTCTGCAGCTGAACTTTTTCCTCCTGCACGTTAAACACATTTAGAGGACACACTGATCAAACTCGTGGGCACTAAGTCTTCATATCGTGGGGTGAGGAGGTGTTTTTGTCTGGCTGACTTTGGGCTCTCGGTGAACAGATGTCTGGTGCGGTCAGTGTAAACAAAGTCCTGCCTGGGCATAACTCACCCACAGGAGGGCCACTTCCTCCACCTGCCCCTGCCCCCACATTTCCACTGGAAACAACTCAATTTACTGATTAACGGCAATTCACTGCACAGTAAAAATGTAATGAATGACTAAACGCTCTTTCCAGTTTTTAAAATAGTTCATTAAAGGGCCCATATGGTTCTATTTTCTCACATATGTTAAAATGTTGAGGGTTTTTTTTCATTCACACTCTATATTTTAGCTTAGTTCTTCTCTCAAACAGAAAAACTCATGTTCATGTGGTAATACAGGAAGTGCTCCACTGCGTTTTTACACTTTATACACCTTTACTACTATAGAATGAAAGGTATAAGGAACTGCTAACTTTTTTTGATGAAGTAACGACATTATAACATGTTTATAATATACGACCTATAGGACTTTAATGGTATTTGTGCAGATAAGTTAAATAAAAGTGGTGTTCCCTCCATCAAGTGATATCGCTTTTGTCACAGCAACTCTTAAAAATGGTGTTTTTGCTAAATACCGCACTAAACCTTACACTTATTACTCTACGTCGATTCCTTCTTAGCAATTTTTCATCTTAATGACTCTACCCAAGCATTTAAGTGATATATTTTTGTACTGCCCTATATTATGAGGCTCTTAATCCATCCTTATCAGAGTGACAGCGAGAGCAGGGAGCAGCCATTTAAACAGTGTCAAACAAGAGACGACCAAAGGCGCTGAGAAGGGACGGGTCTCTGCATAAGCATCATATATATTTTATTATTTTATGTCAGTGAGTGTGTTGTGGTTACGAAAAAATGCACCATATGACGTTTAGTTTAGTTAAGATGGGTTGTCTCCATGGAGATTTTATTGTTCCACAGTGCAGCTACATCCTGCATTTTTTCTGGTATTTTACTGAAATACATTGATTAATACACAGATCAGACGCAGACCTTGGCATGGTGGCGTCACTTATTTATCCCACGAAATTGGAAAAGTTTTATGCCATATTGAGGAACATCTCAGTGGGAACAAGCAGGTACAGCTGAAAAGTTACTTGATCTTCACATCTTTGCTTAAATCCCCCTCTAAACCACTAAATTTGGTACTCCATATTCTCAGCCTTTAGTTCAATACTACTGGAGCCACTACTACTACTACTAATTGGCACCAGTTTCTTGTTATTTTTGCTGCTTATTGGCCCTTGAGTAGCTGGCAAGGACTATTGTTCTTCACCAGTTTCTTCTTTCTTATTATTTTTACTTGCAAACGATCACGATTTTGAGGTCCTAAATATCAACGAAATTGTGACAATGCCCAAAGTATCATCACATCTAGACATAGGTTCACAAAAATGATCAGTTTTTTGGGGATATTCCACAATTTGCCTGTAGTATGCCAGCGAAAAACACCTTCAGGTCTTGTTTCTTTGGTGACTTCTCATTGGTCTAGGACAGGGACCTTCTATTAAATTTCCCTTAGGGCCAAAATATTTTCACATTGCAAAAATCTGCCAATAGACAATGCTTTATTTGCCAAATTGCAACCGTAAAATCAACAATTGACCAACTATTATAAATCCCACAACAACTAACTAAAATCTTAATTTGTTAAAAGCACAATGTTTCTTTCTTTATTCATTTGTTGGAAAATCTCAAATCTTCAAAACTAAAAACTCTCTTTAATGAGATAAGTGGAATGATGTGAAGAAGCTCTTTTTTAAATCTGGCTTGTAATGTGTGATCCTAAAACACTGCCTAAGGTGCACATCTGTCAGTCTGTTTCTATCCTGATTTTTTAATCTTGTTCATGACAGAAAAAGATGCTTCTCGTAGTTTGTAGGTAATGTCCTTCATTTAGCCTCATGTGAGAAATCCAACAGTCAGACTAGATCCAAACCCAGACTCCTGAACCAGCGGGGAGCAGCTCGGGTGTGATATTTTAACATTTGTCAGAAAGTTAAGACGTTCTGCCATTTGCTTGTCTCCATGGTGATGCTATTGCTTTTCTTGGCATGTTCCACAATATAGCATTAAATAAATATATCATTTTGCAAGTACAGGTGCTTTTATTTCTCAAAACTACCACAAAAACATGCATTATTAAACATGCATGAGTAAATCCACTTCTCCACAGATCTTACCTGTAACTTGGCCTGGTGATGTGAGCTATCGCCATGGAGATAGTTAAATTAAATGCTATACTGTAGAACATTTCAAGAAAAAAAGATGTGGTGAACCCTCTATAGTGCATTTTTAAATTTCAACTTAATTTAAAGACATTTTTTAGGACATTTTCTATTGAATTGCCAAAAGAAAAGTACTCAAGAGATACTCATTCCCCACTTGTTACTGGTAAAAATTTCTGTATGCACAACTCACTCCTACTTTATTAATGTGAAAACCGTCTTTGACACATCTTATCCTCATCAAGGACTTACCCTGTTCACCGTTATTATTCATGCGGCGTGGAGATGGTGGTGGATACTGTGCGCTTGTATCTCCGGTGCCAGGCTGACTGTTGGCTCTTACATAAAGGGCATTAATTAGCATGTCTTTGAGGGGACGGACTAATCTTTGGGATACAAGCCATAAGAATCTAAGAGGCCCGGTAGGGGACAAACTTCCTCCCAGTGAAATAAACCCTGTGTTTATCAGTGTTTATGACAAGTCAGCAGAGAGGTGTGAGTAAATGAAAATGGTTTGTGAAAGTAGAACTATCACACGGTTTTAGAAAAGGTTTAAGGTGCGAGTGCTTCAATGGGTCAAGTGATGTGCAAAAAGAAAAGTCTGATAAAGTTAGAAGATTGAAGGTTAAATTGTGGAGTCTTGGCGTTTAGAATTATGAATACCGTACTTTTCGGACTATAAGGCGCATCTAAAATCATGACATTTTCTCAAAAATCAACAGTGGCCTTATAATCCAGTGGCCTTATGTATGACCTTTGGTTGTGTTTAACCTCCAACCGATTTGATGTTGTAACATTAGTCTAATAACGTATTAGTGGGCGAGTCAGGAGGAGTAATATGTTGGCGACATATAGGGCGACTGTGCAACATACCGGTAGTTCTGCCGTGTGCTGTACAAGGACCCAAAATGCACCTGTTAAGAGACATGCACCATGCAGATTTCAGGTTTTGCATTTTAGTGTTAAAACTGAACAATGTTGAGAGGGATCCGGGCATGTTTGATGTGATTTACTTGATACTGCGCCTTATAATCCGGTGCGCTTTATAGCCCGAAAAATACGGTTATACATTTGCCTTTAAAATGAATAAATCAATTTGTATTTGAGTTAATCCTTTTATAGTTATTTAAAGCATTAACGTTGTGCAATATTGAATTCTAATGTGTTATTTTAATATGTATTTAATATTTGAACATTTTCTTAACAACACTTTTCTTAAAAGATCCTTTTACACAAAATTGACTCTTGAGTCTTAAGCCATGTTAGAATGTCGTTACCTCCTCAATATTGTTAATATTAATACTATAATATTATATTGTTTCCTCATCAAAAACACACCTGGAGTTGTGTTTCATTCACATGTCTGAGTAACTCTGTATTGTTAGTCTGATTATATCTCCAAAGCTCAAGATGCTCTTTTCCACCTTGCGAAGTCATGAAGTTTTTATGATAACAGTTACCTTTTCACCTTTTGTTGAGTAGAGATTGACAATTCCAGGTCTAACATCATCCAAATTATCCTAGTGAAGGTGTATGGAGTTTAAAAACACTGTGGAGCGCTTCCTATATTACCACATAACAACATCACAAGGTGAAATGTTTTCAGTTTGAGAAAAAAAAAACTGGATTGGTGTGTTTAACATGTGTGAATAAAACAAAACACAACTCTGGGTATGTTTTTGATGAGAAAATAATATTATGACATAGATCAGAAAAAGAATAATATGAGTTTGTTAAAATAATACAAAATCTTCACCAAAAGAGTAAAATGATATGAATAATAAATGTGTTTTCTCCTTTTCCTACAGGGAGAGCGTCAGGATTTGGACGGAGCTGAGGAAAGAAATGCTCAGGTGCAGCTCGACAAGGCCAAGGTATTTCCTGTCTCACCAACTTCCTGTTTGACTGTTGCATCATGGGAGCGTTCAGCCAGGTCATGTTACATCACACTCCACCACATCAACATGGATTTGGATTATGGCCACACTATTCTGCTCCACTAGAACACTTGTAATCTTATCTGAGATTTACGTCTGGCTGCGTGGAATGTGGAATTTATTTTTTTTAAATTGTGTGTAACGTAAAAAATAAAGAACAGTATGGAGATGTTTTTAGTATATAATATCAAGCCTCATGGACTGATACCAAAGATCTCCAAAAAGCAATATAACACTTCAGATATACAAATACATTTATTATATTACATCCAAATTCAACATCATTTACAATCTATAATTAACTGTATCACATAATTTGCATTTCCATTTTTTCTGATTTTTTGCATGCACGGATAAAACATTTTTGCTGTGTGTTTTTGCAGTACAAGCCTGTTGCGTTCGCTGTCCGCTGTAACTTCTCTTACACCCCCGCGGATGACGATAATGTCCCAGTCCCAGGAC
>KN487803.1:1197-22716 GCA_000787155.1 Scartelaos histophorus | reverse complement strand
TTATATTTATTTATTTTGTAAATATATATTCAAAAACAAGGTTAAATGTTATTTAAGTGCAAAGGGCACGGAGTTAACACAGCGGCTGCAGCTGGAACTATGCTCCAGAACTAAACCCATATTTATTTTATGAAAACAAAACACCATTTCAACAGGACAGTTTTCCACTTTACTTTTAAGTGACACAAGTAAATATACGGTTAAACCTATTGCAAATATAATCCTGATTTTTTTTTTTTTACATGACAATATTATGATTATAACAATTAATGTCAGTATTAGATTTGATTGATCTTAATGTAGTTATTCTATTTTTTATCAGAAATTGAGGCTAATCTTGTGCTTTCGCTTTCAAAAATTATAATTTTTTTGTTCTTGTAAATCTTTTACTTAAACGTGTTTTTAACTGTTCTTGATATAAGCCTGAGATGTTTTTAAATGTATATGTATTTCTAACATTTTTAAAAATGTTTATTACTAAACACACTACTGCATATTTTTAGCTTTATGTTTTTTTCTATTTTGTAATATTATTAAAATGCGTTACTACTCAAGCCAAATGCACATCATTTCAGAAACAGTTTTCCCAAACTTATATTACACCGATCTATGTTAAAACAAAGTCCTTTTTGATCAGACTTTTTTGTGTTTGTCATATTGTCGCAATGCAGTTTTTTCTGTATAAACTTCAAACTTAATTATAATTAATTATTCAGTAAGGTTATATTCTCAAACATTAAAAAAAGATTTACTTGAAATATAGCCTCAAATATTTGACTAAAAATGCAAACATATACACACAAATTATTAAGACTGTAGCTGTTATATTATATTATATTATACTAATATTTAAATTAAAGTTTCTAATTTTATGAACAAAAAACTTCTCAGTTTAGACCTTTTATGCATAGATATTTTATACAATTTATACAAGTACTAGTGTAATCAGTTCATTTGTAGACTCAGGGCAATGTTCTTTACTTTACCAAGTGTTTCATGAGTTTGATTTTTTAATCACCTCATTTTACGTAGCTGTGCAGCAGCTGATTGATTTGTTTATTGGTAACATTTTATTTTAAAATAACAATTCCCCCAAACTCTCCAAACCAAATCCTTCTGATTTTACTGAGTCTTGGCGCTATGATGTGACTGGGGAGAGTTGTCCACCGCTGGCCTGGAGTGAGCTGTTCTTTGCTGTCACCTGCCCTCTCTCCTCTGCTCTGTTTGCCCCTCTGTCCTACCCCTCTGTCCTACCCCTCTGTCCTACCCCTCTGTCCTACCCCTCTGTCCTACCCCTCTGTCTGGCCCCTCCATTCGGCCCCTCTTGTCTGAGAGGATTAGTGGGACGAATGCGCATCATGTAATTAGCACAGCACCGTTGTAGTATGCACTCTATAGGCTGACCCCAGGGCTTCCCTAACGCCTGACAATCTTTGCTTTAGTTCCTAACACTTCTAAACATAAATAGAACTTTTGCATATTGTTCCTCTTTATTGTAACTGCATAAGGGCTCTGTGTGTTTTATTGTTGTGTAATTGTTTGAGCTGTCAGCATGCGCTGGTGTTGAGTCTGTTAAGCTTTGTCATTTTAGAAAACATCTCCTTCAAATGAGACTCTTTCCGCTCATTTATTTGATCATAACTTAAACATGACTACTTTAAAATAGGGGATTTTCAATTTCCTTTCATCAAATAAAAGCGTTTTCATGTATTTGTTAGATGGGCAGAAAACAGTGAGCACACATTGATGAATTAGATTTCAATTTGTTTGACTTCATTCCCGGTCTGCTACTTTAGAGGCTGCAAACGCTCCGCCTGCCTCATTCTTATTAGGTTTCAGAAAACAAGGCGCGGGAATTGCATTAGTATATCTTAAGTTAAAAGCTCTTTGCTCTTTGACCAAGTGTTTCATTGTTATTGGGGTAATCAGATTTTTGCTGTCTTCATGGAGATGCTATCACGGGCTGGAGGCAGCGGTGGGTAACCAAAGCAGCCGTGCACAGACACTATCCAGATGGGATCAGCTTACGGTAATTTGGTTTCAGAATACATTACCAGAAGAGGCTTCTGGCCGAGCATGACCACGCCACTATGGGCCTGTGGTGGACTGTCCAGTTGTCCCACTCTCACATATTCTTTACTCTGAGTGAGGATGGGACTATCATCAAAAACATGTTTTACACTGAGTTTGACTCCATTCTGAAACCTTGTTCCTTGTACCAACAGGGCTTTGTCCAATTCATTAGAGAGATTCCTCCGTCCCCTGGCCACGCTGGAGCCCTCTCATTTCTGGTATCTAGTATCATTACTTTTCCTGTAAATATGTCACTCAGCCTCTGTGTGGGGGAGGGGAGCATGTTATCTCACTGCAGGCCAAAGGGATGCACAGACAGGATGTCCATATTTGTGATGCTCAATGCATTTTCTTCAATACATTTTAGGTTATTTTTAGAATACATTTAGTACAAAGTGCTCCACTATAAGTGCAGTTTGTAAAGTTCTACCTCAACAAAATTAAGTGCAAGAGAGATAGAACTCAAAACTCTAATAATAAACATAATTCAAACTTTCACAGACAGCAGGTGACAGCACAGTGATAGAGTCTACACAAAACAACAAAACAAAAAAAACTTTTAAGAAGGATCCGATTACAAGAGGAAATTAAGCACTTTCAAAAAAGATAATAATAATCAGCTCCATTATTGTACAAGGATAATACGGCCGTATATAAGCTTTCCTGCCCTTAAGGAGATGCACTGATCGTCATAACCAAACTGTAAAGTCTGTGCCACTCACCGCAGCAACTTAGTATTAGATTGTGTGTGTGTGTGTGTGTGTGTGTTTCTGTATGTAATGGTATGTGGTCTTTCTCAGTTTGTTATGCATTTGTTCATTAATTTCACATTCACACTGGAGTTCTCACACATGAAAATGTGAAGGAGGCTGAATAACTGTACAGCTGTTTATCAGAAAAGCTTATTGTTATTGAGCGGCCCGTTGTTAGAAAGCTGTGTTTCAGAGCAGTAATTGAAATGCAAAATAACGTTAGGATCGATGGTTAGCTTTGTTTATTTATGAAATCAATATTGAAACGGTCCGTCGCAATAGCAGCTGTGATTCTCACTGACAGCTTCACCCTGTCTCCTCTCTGGGCCTGGTGTGAGTGGCACCCTACAGCACCCTACTGCACCGTCTCTGCTCCGACTGCTGCTAGCTGCTCCTTTTGGTCTGTTCTCGCAGACTTGCATAAACCCAAGTTAAATTATTTCAGAATAATGACAGTGTATAGGGGGAAGCCAGTATAAATCAAAGTTAGCTCCTCCCTTTTATCAGCAGCACTATTTATGGGCAAAGTGTGACAGCTGGGGCAGATGAGCAGCCTGCATAAAGCTGGGGGCTAGTGCTATGTCTGCTCAGCCACATGCACTTGTAACAACAGTGCTAGTGGTGAAAGAACATCCCAGCATCACAATGCTCCGAGTTAAGGCTGAAAGATGGTAATCAAAACAAAGTGGAGATTTGAATAGGTGCAATTATAAAATCACAGAAGCTGCAGTTTTGAAATCGGCTGGGCTCTATGAATGTTGTGAAAAAGTGGAATTCTTTTTTAGTTCAGTCGATCTCTGCACCCTCAAATTTAAATGGTCCTGGACATAAAATGTGTACAATAAACTGAACTCTTAAAAACATCTTGCTGGAATTGCAGTAATGTAAAAACAAACAAACAAACAAACAAACAAACAAAAAAAACAATTAAATATTATTACAAACTCCTGGAGCCCCTCCTGATTGGTTTGAATTTGAGCACTGAGCGGGTCTTGCACACAGACTGAGAGACAGAGCAAACATTTGCTCTGTGGATTGTGTTGAGATGCTCCAGCGTCCCTGATAAACCTGTGCTTCATTCTCATTTTCATGTATGTCTGTGTTTGTTTGTATTGGGCTTTTTTAATGAACAGGATAATTTATGGCACAAATGGGACAGGCTCTTTGTCTTAAGCAGGTAGTGATTCCCCATAAGGAAAGATTAATGAAGTAATTTCATGCATGACTTTATGCCTCCATCCATTGAGTCCACACCTGCACTACGTACTAGGCTATAGTATATATTCTATGGAGCAGTCATGTTTAGAAAAGAGAGTGAGTTTTTTCGTATTATTGAAACTGTACTCTGATACCAGCACCAGTGGATCAGTTACATTACAGGACAACATTGTGTCTGATGTCATTAGCTTTATGTCAGCATTTAGTCATAATGCTGGAAAGTTTTGATTTTAAAAAACTTATCGCTGTGTGTAAAACACATGTGGAATATATGTGTTCCATGAAGAAATGTGCTTTTTGACTGTGAGAAAGCTGATCTGTTTTGGTGGCGGCTGTGCCCCTTGACAATGGGCACGTGCTCTTTACTTCCTGAAGTGAGCCCGTTGTCAGAACTGGATCTGCCCCGAGCGACCCAGACAGTTTACGTCAGGCCCACAGCCGCTGTGCTGCCAGAGGCTGCTGCCAGGGCCGCTCTCAACAGGAAGAGGAGCAGATCAATAGATGTGATCTGTTCTGGAGCTGCTGGAGCGCAGGCTCATGTTGTCGTAGTGGAGTGAGCTCATGGCTTTATAAAGACCACTGCGGCTTGCTGGGCTAAAGCTAAATATAATACTCTGCGGCAGACTGAAAAACTTAATTGCCCAAGCCACAGAGCAGCCTGGTCTCCCAGTGGTAACCCAGCACTAGCCTCTAGCCTACGGGCTATTGATCCAGGCTCTGGCCTCCAGTGGTAGGTACGCGGAACACTCACTCTGTGTTTGTGCCCTAATGTATCACTTACCGCCTGCTTCCTTTTTTACCTATTCCATGGCTTCTAGACTGGCTTTTGTTTGCCTCCACATATCGCCACATCATTCATCTCTGTCCACTTCTCTTCAGTGTCTGGCATATCTGTTAATAAAGGGCCCTCCCTCCCCCTAAGGTGGGCTGTCTTTGCAGAGCAGGACTAATGAATGGGAAACTCTTTAAAATTAGGGGCCTTTCCCTCTTGGATTAACATGGGTCCCTGTGGAGAGTGGGGATTGCCTCCAACCAAACCACAGTCATCACCCCCTTTTCGCACAGATCTGTGTGTTTATGTATGTGGCACCTAAATGCTCACGCCCATGTGCAGTGTGCAAGTGCAGCACAGGGGCATGTGTGTCGTCTCCAGGGGCCACAGCCTTTATTCCCTTGACAGTCATTAACCTGCTACCAGGCATCCTCCATATTTCAGCTGAGTGTCTGAACCTCAATTTCCCCCTTTTTCCCAGGGCGCACTGGACCCCACATCCATAGCATTTACATTTCCCGAGAGAGCTCTCTCTCTTCACGGCCTGTGACACACCTCAGTCTGGAGGTATTACTTTGGTTAGCGTTGGTTTGCTGTGCTCTGTCCATCAGTGCGGTGTGACAGTGGCCCCTGTGAAAAGGGTCAGCGTGGCACCTAATGCCGGCCATACAGAGGCTGTCTGCGCTGAGAGCACGTCTGTCAGGAGGTAATTGACTTGGTCCTACCAGCACTGAATCTGGCGCCCCTGGTTTTACAGCACCCACTGTCCGGAACTTTTCACTAGCGTCTGCATCCCCCTCGACGGTGCTGGTAGCGGAGTGGTGTGGCAGAGGCCTGTACTTACCCAAAGAGCAGCGGTGGATGTGCACGCCGCTCAGCGGGAATACCTACAAATCGGGCCAATTAGGCCCCGGATGTAGCATGTTCTCTCAACACTGTGGTCTAGTGTTCACTGTGAGGAAGTGCTGAGACATGAGAGACAGGAGCTCTCAGTTCTGTTCAGGAAGTGAAGAGGAGTGTGAGACGAGCAGGCGGATCATTAGGCCGCCTAATCCTGGTCACAGCAGCACCACTGGAATGATATTAGGGATCTGAAATGCAGTTAGGAGGGCCAGGTGGAATCAAATTAAAACCAAACTGCACAGTGTGCGATTGCAGGCCCATAACCCACTACTCAGCATGAATTTTGATCGGTACAAAGGGAACAAAAGGAGGGAGAACAGAGGAGAAAAGAGAGAAAGAGAGATAGTGTATCTTAGACGAGCAGCGCTCCTTTGGGCAACAGACAGCACAATTTGAAATGCTCTTGAGGAAGAAAAGAAGACACAAAGAACTATAGGTTTTAAGGCATTAGGTCTCAGTTGTTTTAGCACCTTCTGCAGCCTGCCCTCTGTAGCACACAAGCTAATTAGCATGTGGTCCACACACTGAATTATTTATTAGGACCATTGCTGCTGTCATACTATTTAATGTTCATGATTCATTTTCATATACAGTTGTAGTTATAGATTTAAATTAGACCTGGCCCATTAGAGATTACGAATATTTATAGAATTGTTGTAGTCTGTTTGATTAATAACTTTGCTTCAAGTGGTTAGTATTGGCCTCATATCATTAATCAGTGTATGCAGCTTGTTAAAAACATAAGCATAGTCATAGTATAATGTGTCAGAGCAGAATGAGTTAAAGGAACCGCGCTCACACATTTATTATAAATGACCACATGGAGCCGGAGGGGAAACAGTTAAGACACTTATGCAATTATGCTAAGTGTCACCCTGAGGATGGCCTTTGAACCAGGGTTAAGCTTACTCTGAATTTGTGAAATAAAAGCTAAATGGAGCCATCTTCTTCTGCTACGGTTTAATATATGGCCTTTAATAAGCCAAGTGCAGGTGCCCTTTTGCACAGGTGCACATATTCATCTAAAATCTGGAACATAAAGCTGATGAACACAGAGCCACGCATTCATTTACACACATACGTTTGGTGCATTTATTTTACGCAAGCTTTTTTTTCAGACAAGCATAAAATAGACTTCCTTTTGTCAACGTCCTTCTTCAAGGATATCAGTAAGAGAAGGTGCGGCTGTAACATTTAGTCCTTTAACTAGTCGTTGGTGTCCTATTAGGCTAATATTTGGATTTCTCAACTATTCATTTTATTGGGAAAGATTTTCCAGGATAGAAAGGATTTATGTAAACCACAGCAAACATGAGAAGGTATGGAGTGAGTTAGCTGGAGGTTTGGACAGGCACAGACACAGTTCTTTAACACTTTTTGGTGTTCATCGTTGTTATCTTGTTTTGTAAGTGCATCGGTCAGATGAATGCCACACCCTTTTATAGTTGACTAATCAGTGGGTATTTAGCAGAATGTGTCTTGTCGAATTATACTTGACTATTGCCCTAGAAGTTACACTTTTACTTAATGTCATTGGGGGAATAAATATTTTACAATGAAAAAATATTTTGTATTTTGCTTTATAAAATTATATTTATGCTCTTTTCAATTATTAACCACATTTTGTGGTAGATTTTGTAAATTGACCAAAGACTGACTCTATAAGGTCAACAGTTTTAACAGGGGCCATTTTTATTATTTATTTTAGCTGTTAACCTTTTTCAGAATTTCCAGAAGTGGTGGCACCTGGAGCTCAGATGAATATACATGACAGCAGGGAGGGAAACCCGGGAATGAGATCTAATTTGACATGCTGACCCCTATCTCCACAGGCCCAGCGAGGCAGGGTGAGAAAATAAGGTTGACCCTGTGACCCCTGGGCCTGAACCCCTCCGTCACACACCCTTACAATTAAATCAGCCTGGAGCAGGAGCTACTCCGATGGACCAATAGAGGACAGGCCAGAGGCTCCTCTCAGGTGCTCTGTGACGGACAGCTATCATCCAATCAGCCAGAAAGCGTTAACATCCCTGTGCTGATGCTAAACTCACATGTCAAATGTGTAAACATTAGCATTAGCTGGCAATATGCTAATGGAGCTAATGCTGTAAAGCACAAGTTGGTCTGTCTAGCTGCCACTCACTACGGCCCACTGTGCCTGTATTTGCATAAGCCACACAAGGCTCAATTTTGTTAATGCAGGCAAGTGCAGGGGACCTTTGACCTCTGCCACTGTAACCAATGCAAAGAAGAGTGTCTGTATGTTCATGTGTGACCTTGCCTTGACCCTAACAGGTCACTGTGTCTACACCACATCTCCAGTACATTGAGTTATCCATCTCCTCTGCCAGTCCACTGGTGTAAAATTAGACCTGGCTAGATTGCTAAGTTGTTCTCCCTAAATTTGAATGAAAGGTTATGGAGCAAAGTATCAGGGCATTTTCAAGTCCACTACACAGTACAGCAAGCATCATAGTCCAGCATTCATTGGCATCATAATAAATCTGATTATGCAATATGCATGACATATTTTTTAAAAGTGTTTGTTTAATTAACATTAACACAGACCCTGTGCATCTGCTGTGGTGAGTGGCTAATGTGATCCTTTGAATGAATGCCTTATGGGAAATACAGAAGACAGTGACGTTCAACGAAAAAGAATTCTACAGATCAACACACATGGATGAATGCATTTGAAATGGAAAATATATATATAAAAATAAAATTTTTCACTTAACTACTTTCAGTAGTAAATATGTGTCCTTACTGTAGAAATTTAAAGTTTTTTTTTTTTCTGTTTTTTTGTCTGTCTTTGTCTCTTGTACCCCTCCCCACAGGCTGTTGAATAGAATGGCTGCTGATGACCGGCACCTGCCTTCCAGTTGTGGGTCCTACATCAAGACAGAGCCATCCAGTCCCTCCTCAGTCATCGACACCGTCAGCCATCACAGCCCCAGTGGCAACTCGGATGCCAGTGGGGGCTATGTGAGCACCATGAACCACTCCAACGGCCTGGACTCTCCTCCCATGTTCACCCCTGGTGGCCTTGGCCCGGGATCCTGCCGCAAACGCTACGATGACTGCTCCAGCACCATCATGGAGGACTCCTCTATTAAATGCGAATACATGTTGAACTCCCTTCCCAAGAGGCTGTGTTTGGTCTGTGGAGATATAGCCTCTGGGTATCACTACGGGGTGGCCTCATGTGAGGCCTGCAAAGCCTTTTTTAAAAGGACAATACAAGGTATACTTTATTATATGAGAAAGCCAATGCACACACATACAAAACACCCCCCAGCAAAAAAATAATTAATTGAACAAAATAACTGTATGTAAGTGGAGCTATCTCTTAGGCCAGGACAGGTGTAGCATTGACGGTGCCTTTTATTCCTGTTTTGTTTAGTGTCTTTGGACAAGAGTGTGACTGTCTATCTGTGAGGCATCATGCCTCTTATTAGAGAGGCCCCACTGAGTCATCTGGAAGACTGAGACTGTTGCGTTTGGATTGTGAGCTCCATAGCAGCTGTTGAGAGCTAACTACTAAACACCAAACAGAGTTGTTACATGAACCAAGAGTTGCACAAGCCCAGCACATGTTCTTCAGCATTTTCAGGAAATCTTTATGAACAGATCATGTTTGGCCTTTCTCCCTGATAGGTGTTGGTTTTGGCCCTGATGGCAGTATCAGCTTTAGACAGTCTATGTACCTTTTGCAGACAAACACAAGCATTAGGCCAAATCCTCATGTTTGCTCATGCAGCCATCGGCAATCCTTTATTGAAAAAAGATGAGCCTTTTCTCTCAGACTCAAGTAACATAACAAGGCTTTTGTTTCCTCTCTCATCGTACACTGATGGCATCACAATGGTAGAAAAAAGGAACTACTTAAGTGGAGCTACTGAAACAATGAAGTTAAAGGTACACAGGAAAAACATAGAAAGCTCCCCCACACTGTGTATTGTCGATTCAAAATCCTTCTCTTTTTTTTCTTGGAGGGCTGCCTGTAATGGAGCTAATCTGCCGTCGTTTGTCCGAGCCACAGGAGTTTTGTCAATAACAATCAGCGTTTGGAAAGTGTAATTAAGGCCGAGGCTTTTCATTAGGAGGAAGGGAGGGGGCTGTCTCCAGGGACGGCCATGCCAATTAGAAACTCAGGCACGCGTCGCCGGGTAATTTCAGGGAAAGGAGGGGAAAAAACCCAAGACTTCTTTAGATTGGAGAGGGACCCTGCTGCTGCTCCAGAAGAGAGCAGGAGAGGCTTAATGGCATAATAATCAGACCGGGGTCCCAGACAAGGAAGGCAGGAGGACGCACGCCCTATTTAGGGGAGGTGTAAGCCTTACAAAACTGATGAAAGGAAGAAAAAGAAACAGTTAAATAGAGTGTTCTTGAAAGGAGGAGAGTGGTGCTGATGAGAAGAGATTCATTAAAGGAATAACGAAGTCCTGGGTGGACTTACAGACAAATGTCAGTAATGACAACAAATCAGTCATTAACACAGTGTTGGAAGACTCTTAAGAATAAGCAGCATTAAGTACTTTAGTGTAACTTGTGATTCTGGTTCATCCACCTGTCCCTTCTTTTCAGCAGAGATACAGTGAATATCCATCTTCTAGCACTTATTCATTCAGCCAATGCCCCTTGACCCCTCGCATGAGGATAGTTACATTAGTCAAGGCCTGGTCCAAATTAATGTCAGGCCTGATGGCCATCCATCCTAGATGTACCTGCTCTCTGGCCGCTCCCCAATCATAGCCCCATCCCTGCACTTCTCGTGTGCCACCAATCATAAACATGGGAGCGTGTTTTCTTCCCATTTTGAACCTAAGTGTAAAATTGCTTGAAAGCAACTGAACTCCTTGGCCTTCTTTTATATGAAGTAATAGACCTTGACAGAAAGCCTGTAAAAGTCACTTTAGATTTTGATGAGAAATACCTGCCATTTTAGTGTAATTTACTTACAAGACCTGACTTTCCCCCTTGTGCCCTGGCATGGGTCCTGAGAAGCCATAAAATAGATTGAGACAGATACTTATCAAGAAAAGAAGGAGGGAAATCTTTTTCTTCTTTTTTCACAATTAGGTTATTGATAACCATAGCATAACCTCTAGCACATGGATAGGCACGCAGGCCATATTGTTATTTCAAGAAGTCCTGAGGATTGTATGATCTCAACTGATCTGGTGAAACAGTATTTAAAGCTATTAAATGAACACTAAGTAGTCCGCCTGCTTGGGATGTTAGCTTGTTATCTGGAATCTTCCACATTTAACTTATCTATCTCTATGGAAACAAGTAGGTGACATCACAGGGCCAATTTACTGGGCAAATCTATAGAGAGGCAAGCCCTCTCATGCCAAGTGTGCAAGGTATTTATTTTTCACAACAGAAACACCTGTAATGGATGCATACAAAAGCAGTGCAGTACCAGCATTGACATAGGTAATCTGACATTAAGTGAACTGTTTACATCAAGTAGATCCTGTTTATTATGTAATGTTTACTTTGCTCTCCAATGATGGGGCCATTATTATGTTCACTTTAGTTTGTAACAACAGAGAGAAAAGCCAATCAGAGCTCATCAGCCTCTTCCCTCACACCTTTATTTACCCCAATCCCAACGAGATGAGAGGAATTAGCATAATGATTTCTATCTCAGATATAAGATGGAATTTCTAATTATTTATAACAGCTTGGGACCCCCGACTTGATCTGTCCAATATTGTTAACATAATTGCATAAGTTGTCAGAGGATGTTGGTGGGCTTGTCGAGAGATGCCAGTGGAATATCACTGGGCTTTCTGTTCTTTCTAATGTATCCAACCATCACACTATGAAACAGATTTGGCTAAGGCAGGTTTTTAATACACACACTTATTTTGTTGAGCAATCCCTTTATAGTAATGTAAAATGTAATCAGAATAGATTACAATTTAATTTCATAATGCACTAAGAAATACTAAAGCCTAAGAAATACCAATGTCAGAAGCCTTATATCTCAAAGGCAGTTGAAAAGGTGGATAATTCAAAGTCCTATGCTGAAGCATCCATTATATGGAATCCCTTTATTGAAAAGGCCTGAACTGAGAGAAAAGTAGGGAATCAGACAGCAGAGGAAGAATCTCTGTGCCTATTACTAATGCGGGGCGCACCAGAGACAGCTCTTTTATTGTGGAGCAATGAAACTCTTTTTCATTGGAGTCAGACGTTGCAGCTGAATAATGCATTAGGGTCCTCGCCGCTGCTCTATGTAAATAGTCAACAATGGCAACAGCGGTAACAACAGGTTTGGGTTTGCCTCAGTATTATGTAAAATGGTCAGAGGCACATGTCCGGCTATTGTGGCTTTTACTGGGCCGTCGAGTGGACGGTACAGGAGAGGGACTGGACATGCACAGAATACATGAAGAAGGCTGCTGTCTGCTGAGGGGACTGTGAGGTTTTAGTCGTTCATCTACAAAGTTATGTTTTGTCTCACGCTGGTACTAGGATAGTTGTTACATGTTAGCAAAATGTTAAAATAATATGACACGACATACTTACTGTAGACATATATTTATGTCCACTGAATTCTAATATCTGCATTTCTTTATTGTTTTGTTGCTTTTATATACTTGATTCTACACATTGGATCAACTTGCATTATGTAGAAATTACGTAGGACAAGGTTTAAACAGTAAAAACAAAAAACACACAATAACTAGCAGAATTCTACATGTCAAAAAAAGTGACAAACATCAAATATGTTGTTTGATATCTTTGTCAATTTTTTTCAAACTTATTTCTCCTTTACCCATAGGTAACATAGAATACAGCTGTCCGGCCACAAATGAGTGTGAGATCACAAAAAGAAGACGCAAATCATGTCAGGCTTGTCGCTTCATGAAATGCTTAAAAGTGGGGATGCTAAAAGAAGGTAAGAACAGTTTTTTACTACCACCATTTAGCAGTGTATAGTAATAATGTAATAATGTAATTTCAACACGTATTGATTGGTTGCAGTGCATTTGTAAAATATGCAGTTAAAATAAAATGTACAAATGCCATGGACTATGAAGACTATGGAGCATATCTATAATACTGTGACCCTCGCCACAATAAATATGAAAGCATTTAATACCAGGTAATGCTGCACCATGAGGTTTGGATCTCATTACTGCATCCGCACCGTGAGTTGGTGTAGGTACTGTCTGTCCTCCCACTAGCACCACAGCGGTAAATAATGTGCAGTTGAGCTGGGGACAGAGAAATGCTGAATAGGTTGATGGCTTTGTCTGAGTAATAGAAATGTAACCGTATTCTTTCTGAAAGGGCTCAGGCCAGGTCCCCCAGCACACACACCAGGCTCAGCTCTCCTCGGGCATATTGATCCGCTAAATGTTTTTCCGAACATCCCAGCTCTCTTCCTGTGGATGGTTTTTTAAAGTCACGCCAACAGGGAATTCTGTGACAATTAAACATGCTTCCGATGGAATTGTCTGGCTGCCCTCCTCTGTCCACATGGCCCTGAAACCCCCAGAGACCTCTGGGAAGCACCTCTCCCTTCTCTTTCACCAGATACAGATAGCTTTGCACTAGTGGTTTTTCAGCGGCCTCACCATGACGCACTGTCTGCTGCTGTCAAAAAGCCTGAAGAAATGAATAATGAAAGATGTGTGGCTTGGGGTTAAGTGGTATTATTACATTTATTCAACCCTCCTGTGGGAGCGCAAAGAGAATTTGTTGCTTTTCGCTTCCTTAAGTTGTTATGGGCCACATACTTAGGGCATACTTAGAGACCTGACACTGCTTGAAAATGAGTTTATCCTTCCCACTGATGAAGCAGTCTTACTTTTTATTTGATTATGTTAACATGGCACATTTTATATCTTCCCTCAAATTATATGATTATTTTATGGGACTTTTCCCATTGTGAAATTGTTTACTTGTAAATAATTGACTTGCAATAGGATTAATATTATGTATGCTTCTGTCCCCCTATATATCTATTGAATCCCCACCAAAAGCAGGAGCCTTAGTAACAAAATCCCCTGCAACCAGATAAAGCTGCAGTGCCAGAAAGATGGAGTAATCACATTACTATCTGATGAAAAATGTATGCCAATATATCATCTCAGAGAATAAGAGACTACAAAAATATGTAATCGTGGCTCTAAATGAATGACCAGTGTCAGATGAGTGTATAAAGGGTGTAAAAGTCAAATATGCTTAGCCCAGTTAATTCTGCACTCTTCTGTGTATTCAACAGCACAGTGAGAGAATAAGAATGACCCTGTTTTACAGGGAGCTGGACTCCCCCAATTGTTCCTTTCCTTTTACTTACATTTAGTTAGCATAGCATCAGATGAACTAGTGTTGCTCGGGTGCTCATGCGCTCATGTGACCCACGTTACCGCTCTCAGAACTGTAGAAAGGTCACATTGTGTCTCCATGGAAAATGTCCTACTTTAAATTTACAGAAACACTGGAGTATAACATTGCCCCTAAATGTCTTATATGGAGAATGTTATACTATGTTATAATGTTCCCTCATCAGAAACACGACTGAAGAAGTTTGAGGTGCCATCCATGCACATGAGCGTTTGAGTATTTTAGACCTCTCCCTGGTCCTATTCAAACTCTTCTTACAGTCTTAGTCGTAAGGTTTTGTGCTCCATCCACAAGCTTACGTCATCCATGCTCTCACTATCATATCATATCTCATATCAATGTATATATTTATGATTATAGATGACAATAGATTTATAAATATAGATGATTGTGTTGCGATACCAGTCTGAGGGAGGAGTTGACAAAAGAGCAGGGAAAGTTTCACTTTCAAAAATGAAATAAAAGTGAAACTCATAAAACATGTTAATGCATTGTTTTTGGCGAATATACCATTTTCAAAACAATTAAAGGTAATATGGTGATCTACATATGTATGTGTTAGAAGTTCCTCCGTCTTTAAGTGCAGTACTCTCTGGTAAACAGTGCAAGATAAAGAGCAGTCTCTTGGAGGAGTGGCTGTACTATCCTGACTGTATAAAAGAGGAAGTGATCAATAGAAGAATCAAATGTCAGGGGCAACAGGTTTTTCCTGATCAATGGAAACGGATCAGAGCTTAGAGTGAGAGAGAAGACAAGATAGTATTGAGAGATTACATTGACATCATTCAGGGGCACTTACACTGAACCCGCTTCCTTTACCCTTACTGAACAGAGCCTGTTCCCTCACACAAAGTGCAGTATTCTAGGCAGATTTGGGCATTGCTCATATACAACTTACAAACACTCTTATTATGTTGTGGCCTGAACATGGCTGTTGTTCACTGAGCATTGTGTACCTAACCTGTAAGTGGCACATAGGCCAGAGGTGTAAGTCTGGCAGCCCGGGGGTCAGCAGGTGAAGTGTGGTGCAATGCATGACCATTTTTCCACTCTCCTTGCTCATCACCCAACATGATTAAAAATGCTGTGACACATTTCAAGCACGCAAAGCTGGCAAGAGGGGCCTTTTGAAATAGTGCTGATGGCAGTTTAGTGGGCGGCTTCCTTGAAAGGCAAGGTTCACCATGCCTTGCCATGTGGCCTTCTGATTTTCCCAGCTAAAATAGGGTCTGCCTAAGCCCCCTTTGGCATTGCCAACCATCCCAGACATCCTGACACTTTCCCCAGGGAGAGACATCAGAACAGGTGAGAGACTCAAAATAAGGACCCCTACTGCGGTCAGCCGCACAAAGTGAGTGAAGACAGCCCCTTTTGTAGGCGAGTGCTTGGAAGGGGATTATTATTGTTTTTGGAGAGAAAGAGGAGCTCGGGGTCAGCTGGCCCTAGCCCCCGCCCTGGGCCAGTGATAATCCGTGCATAAATGCCAGCCGCCTTGGCCACAAGCCCTCTGTCCCTGCAGTCTGCTTTGAAGAGATGACACCCGAGCCCAGGCTGCTCTCCTGGTCACACTGTAGCGGCCCATAAAGCACTGACATCAAGTGGTACGCCACTCTTTTCACACATTTATAAGACACCTACTGTTTACTCTGGAGGGAGCCAACCACTCAGAGTCAAATCACTTAAAGCTGCGCGAGCCAACAAAGAGACATCTGAACCTCACAAAGACTTCTTTAAAAGCCTGGCCATGGCGCGCGGCTGCACCAGTCAATGAATCTGCCTCTGCTTTAATCAGTCATTCCTCTTCAGTGTGTGTGCCCTGTCCGACAGTAAAATGAGACAGGTTAGTGCCAGGCTTTAATTCCTGTCAGCATCTGTTAATTATGACCAGGACTGTTCTAATTAAAAGAGGTACCAATCTACCTTCAGCAATGGTTTTGCACTGGGCTCGTATAGCCCTGTGACTTCACCAGGTGACGGGAGCCGTGAGAACACAAGATATTGAGAAGACTGTGTACAGTCGCCTGATCTCCTTTATCATCGTTCAGACTAAGGAGAAGATTACACAAGCAGCATACACACAAAGTAATAATTCGTCAAGTATTGTAAGAATAGTTTTCTGTTATACTTGCATGTGTACTTGTGTACTGGGAGCTCACTCTCTACCTCTTGCTGGAAAGACTCAGTTGGGAACTGGGCATAATTGGGTTAGTGGGTTGTCAGTGTCAGGAAATTGAAAGACAATTCTAATCGGATTTGTGTTTCAAGGGAATCAAATAATTTCTGCTACTGTGAGAAACCTCCACTTTTACATAGCATTGGGTCTATATTAGTAAAAGTTATTTTAAATCATTGCATTGACCTACAATATTTGTGAGTCTCAGTGCACAGTACTGCTCTATGTCCGCTCTGTCCCCATTGCTCTAGTGCCGTACTGTGCGACCTCTATCCAGCACATGGGACATATCCAAACTCATCCATTCCAAGAGCACTCGCTGATGGCCAAATTGTATTAGGCTCATTTGCAGTGGCTACACAATGCCCAGGTTTGACACCATTCTCCCTGTTATAAAGTGATGAAACCATCAAGGAAGTGCTGTGGCTGCGCCTGCCGCTCGCTCAGAGGACACAGCGAGCTGACAAATTAACTCTTCCTCCACCAGCAGCATTACACTCAGGCTTCTCTCATCCACCCTTTAGTATTCAATTTGTTTAGGAGGTTACATTATGCACACACGGCAAATTGAAAAGGATTCTCCCTCTTGACAGGATTAAGATATCAGGCTGCACTGAAGCTGTACTGTCAAATGTGGAGGTCCGGGATAGACACATTTGCATAGCATTACATTAAATAACAAAATACCTGCCTTGTGGTATCAAATAAACAGAACAACACAGAAGACATATTTTAACAATGTTGAAAATTAATACAAGAGAAAAGACATCCAAATGGAAACATCCTTATCAAATAATGAGATAATAAATAACTTATGTTATGATGAGGCTGGTTTGACATTTACAGTATCAGTGCAGGACCTGGCCTTTAGGTGTGCTTGGGCGTGATAAGACTGCGGTGCTCCTCCAGTGAAAGAGGGGTGAAATAAGGCTGTTTTATGGGAAAGCAATACCCAGGTATCTCTGTGCAGAATGACAGCAGAAAACAGGGTGCATTGTGCAGTGGTACCAAAACCCCTGAGCGTGGACATACACACAAGCACACGTCCCAAAATGCATGTAAGTGGCAGCTAATTAGTATGCAGGCTGCCTCACCCCAAAAGCTAAATAATTAGAGGGCCAGTCTGTGAGATCAGTGACCCCACGTTAAATATTCATATGTTTAGACCTGCTCTGGGCTCAGCTGTGTCACACTAGACCAGCCAGGCATGGACCACATATGGGAGGACAGCAGTGCTTCTGACACGTCCACACACTCACACATCCAGCTAGACACACTTCTCAGAGATAAATCCTATAGTTTCATTATGCCAGTATTAGTAGCATTCTTTTATACTGATGGATAGAAATAGGAAATTAGACATGAATTACATGCTCTCCTTCCTATCATGGTGTCTGAATTTTGACTGTTGATATATCTGTTAAGCCATTACCTTTTTATTACAAGATTTTTATGACTTTTTACGACTTGTGTCTTGTCTTCCCCAGGAGTGCGTCTGGACCGTGTGCGAGGGGGCAGACAGAAGTACAAACGGAGGCTGGACACAGAGAACAACCCATACCTGGGGCTGACGCTCCCCCCTCCCACCAAAAAGCCTCGTGAGTACTGCCCATTGTCTCCCACCTCCGCCGTCCCTCTGCCAGGCCAGCAAGCAGGTAAAACTATAGGACCCTTCTAGGACAGATTCATGCCCCCCTCACATCTTTGGACAGAAATGTAGGCCAAGCTCTGATCAAGGCTGGAATATGACAAAAACGTTAAGCTAGAGGCCACTTTTGTTCTTTAATGTAAATGCCTTTGCCAGTAATACTAGCTAAATCTGGAGTATATACATACCAGCACTGGTTTAATTATACATATTTAGGGGCTTTTAAAATCCTATATCTTTGATGTCCCTTTCCATCACTGTCTGTTTTCAGTCACAAAAATAGTATCGCACTTACTGGTGGCCGAACCAGAGAAGATCTATGCCATGCCAGACCCAACCATGCCAGAGAGCGACATCAAGGCACTAACCACACTATGTGACCTGGCAGACCGCGAACTAGTCGTCATCATCGGCTGGGCCAAACACATCCCAGGTATGAACTATTTTGACATACTGTATGTATTTTTAGATTCATAGAAATACAAACCACAATCTAAAGTCCCTGTCTAAAGTAGACAACATGTGCTGTAATCATAGGGGATTTAGGGCAAAGTTGGGCCCCTGCCCAATCAAACAACCCATCATAGCACACACACTTATGCACACAGACACGGCCTCAGGTGCACACACAGTGAATTATTGATGGACATAATCATGTTTCTTCCTTGGCCCTTACACATTCTGATGGACAAGGTGTTAGGTTAGAAGTGCCTGTTGAATTAAGGATACAGCACCGTACGTCAGCAGAGATTTTTTTCAAGACTTTTGCTCTGATTTTGACACCGAATACATTGTTTAGCCCTTCTTTTTGCAAGCCAGGCAAATTCTGCTTGATCTTGCTCTTGACCTCCATAAGTCTATAACATTAAAGTGCTGCCAGCATACAGGAGTAACAAAGTAAATGAATCCACCCCTCTGTGGCTCCTCCATAACCTCTACCTCTCATCAGCATACAGTATATTGGGCAGTCACAAGTGTCAGCAAAGGGAAGTGCACTCTTTCAAACAGAAGACAGCACCAATAATGCTCACTTATTTGGAAAAGGGACTCCACTGGACCTCAGGCAGGTGGATTTTGTACTGAAAAGGTTTTAGAGTTCTTCTCAGAAGGAGGCTATTAATCAGTGCAGATCTGATAGTAAGGAGATTAGCCCTGGATGTGCCGCTGTACCCTGGATCACTGCTGGGATCTCTCCCGTGGCCCTGCATCGTCAGCATGGCCAGAGTTTAAACAAGAGGCTTATTCAGGACTGGATCACAACTGACCTGATAACACAGTCTCAGACTGACCCAAAATTACACCGGTGACACACAAGTGTCCCGGCTTCTGTTTTCTCCTATACTTCTGTACATTTAAGGAGCACTATGTAACTTAAAAATTAGGGATTGTCGTCTACTTGTCTCAATGAAGATGTTATTGCTTCAACCAGATCTATGCCATAAACATGCGTTTCTTGCATTTTTTTTATTTTAAGTGTTTTTAAATAGCTTTGAAAAACGTACATTCTTATTGAAGTGTGTGTGTGCCTTTCGAGTGATCTGCCCTGCAACTTGACCTGCTTGTCTCTAGATAAATTGAATGCCATACTGTCGAATATTCCAGGGGAACCAATAACATCTCTGCGGACACAAGCAGGTCCTCCACCAGAAAAGTTACATAGTGCTGTAAAGTGCTGTAAAGACAGAGACATATGGTACTTATGTTTGCCACAGGTTATTTAAGGCTCAGTGGTGATGTAAGGCTCATTGGTACGCAGTCAGAGTCATGTCTCATTGTAACAATTAAATGCTCCACATCCAAGGTTTTATTTCACAAACAGTTTACAGAGTAAACAATCCTGGATAAGTCAGTCTTTTCATTTATTATATAACCCTGTGTGTGTCAGTATGAAGAAGTGTGTTAATCAGATTAGATTAATGCTGTATGTATTGTACAGTGGATATCAGCACAGCCGTAATAAGATTTGTCTCAGAGAGTGGCACAGGACTCATCTTTCCAGTGGGTTGTTAATGATCATTTAACCCAAAACCTGAGGCTGTCTGATTGCCTGTTCTGAGTGCACGGACAATGTGTGGCACATGCAATTTTGTCTTTAAGTAGATTATACAGTGATGGGATTTTGTGTACATACAGAAGAAAGATGGTGCATAATAGATACAGTGGTTGTGGTGTCCCTTTGCAGCTTCATGTATTAGGACAGTCGGTGTCCTCTGGCCATGAAATGGCTGCATAATTGAGTTGTACATGGCTGAACCTGATCAGAGACGGTTCACTGGTTGAGTGAGACTCCATTGCACTAACACTCTATGCACCAGTGGTACCTCAGGGCAGCCACCACTCACTGTCTGCTGTACTTCTCTCCTCATCTGCTCCAGAACATGCAAGTAGAGTGAGAAAGTGCTGATTACATTTTGATAGATTTTTGCAGCCTTAGGCAGTGGAATTAAAAAGATTAACAGTTCATTATGAAATAGACCACATTGATTAGGCCATTGACAGATGGGCCGATAACCCAAGTCCAATGTAACAATTTAAATGTCATGGAAATTGGCACTTACCTTCCCTCAATTGGATTTTAATTCCCCTCTGTTCTGTACTAATATTTATAGTCATTTTGAGAGAATTTGTCCATTGCACAGTGTGGACTTATGCTTTGTCAGCATTAGTTTGCCCAGCACCTATAAAAATATCACAAAGGAGATTGTTTTGGAACACAAATAACTTTGTAAATGCGATCAGGTGTAACATGTAGCCATATGAGACAGAGCTGTAAAAAGAGTCCTTAAGCACTTTTGACAGAGCCTTGATTAATGGATAAGTAGTGCGGAGGTTCAGACACTTGTCACTGCTCCAAATAGCTCCATGAAACAGACTTGACTTGCCTGGGGCCCATGGTCATTAGAGGCAGTGTTAAGAGAACGCTGACAGATGGCTTGTTGCTCCTGAGGTGCTAACAACCTTTGACACACATAGGCACACAGACATATACACAGGCCACCTCTCATCTGGAGCCAGGCCTTAATGCAGAACTTCTCTGTCCTCACACTTCTGGACTCTGTGCACTTAAAAATGGCTGCCTTTAGTGGGCGAATGCTCAAGGCCTGTTCATCTAAATTATCATCTGTTCAAATGTTCAAAATGAGAGAAAGACCAATTTCATCTTTATTCCCTGTGATGGGCTGGAAGCTTATGTGTGCCTGGTCCCCTTCCAGCATTTCAGGCTGCAGTGTTTTCAGTTGGGAATTCAGCGAAGGCTAAAGGGCCAAGCAAATATTGACACTGCACCTGTGCTGCTTTGCTCCTACACAAATAAAACATATTTTTACACTGGCATGTCAGTGCTAGAATGCATGATATTTGAATAGAGTCAAAGCCTGTGTCATTCCAATGCCCTGCTTTTGCTTTTCACTTTTGACATTCAGAACCATTCGGTGTAATAACCTTGTTTACAGCCATATGCGTTTATCATATCCATTTTATTGTATTTCTCATCAGCTGTGCTCTTGACAGACGACAACATCCTGGCGTGTTGTTAGCGGCGTTAAGAGGACACCACGCCTCTTGTATGTTGTCTTGTTTTTCGCCCACCCCCGACCCCCACGCACTTCGA
>JACN01011397.1:0-18108 GCA_000787155.1 Scartelaos histophorus | reverse complement strand
CAAGTTAACAGCATCATTTTACCTTTTGTTTAGTCAAAATTGACATTTACAGGGCTGAAATTATCCGAATGAGTCTAGTAAAGGTGCATAGAGTTTAAAAACACAGTGGAGCACTTCCTGTATTGTCACATGACGTCACAAAGTGGAACGGTGTTTTTAGTTTGAGAGAAGAAATCAGCCTAAATATGCAGGATTTGTGTGTTAAACATGTGGGAATGAAATAAAACACAACTCCAGATGTGTTTGTGATGAGGAAACATTAGAATATAGATCAGAAAATAAGCTAATCTGCAGCCTTTAAAATGTTGCCACCTTTTTTCCTTTCAAATGTTTTGTTAAATGGACACAAATATTTTAAACAATACAATTAAAAATGAAAAAGTGAATAGATAAAACCAATAAAATGGAGGATCAATGAAAAAAAAAGTTAAAATGTTGATGTTTTGCGAGTTGATGAATATTGAATAAGCTGAAAATCGGCATTATAATATTTGTCTCATCTATTTGGAAACTCTAGGAACAAATCAAATCTCAAACTTGTAAATGATAAAAGGCGCCGCACAGGTCCACAGCAGCAGAACAACCACAGCGGCACAAAGACACGAGTCAAAGTCAATGCACAGATACGAGGTCAGAGCGAGGTGACGGTGCCTCAGGAGGAAGAGAACCTGTCCAAAAAACACAAGGTGTCCTCGGGCAAGACACTGCACCCCCCAACCCCAGTGTGTGAGGGCACATACGAAGCTTTGACAGTGACAACTGATTGTTTAGAAACAACTTCAGCTCTTTTTGAGTAACATAAAGTCAAAAGTTTGAGCACACTTTTCATTTAATGGTCCAAAATGACACAAATGTGACTTTTAAGCCACATTCTAATGATTTTTTAATGGTCCAAAATGACACAAATGTGAGTTTAAGCCTTAATCTAATGTTGTTACCTTCTCAAAAAACATACTTGGAGTTGTGTTTTGTAATGTTTCCAAAGCTAAATGCTCTCTTTCCTTCTCAAAAAACATACTTGGAGTTGTGTTTTGTAATGTTTCCAAAGCTAAAAATGCTCTTTTCCACCTTCTAATGTCATGAAGCTGTAGTTTTCAGGTTAACAGCGACAGTTTAGTTTTAGTTTTATAGAAATGAGCAATTCCAGAGCTGAAATTATCCAGATAATTGAAGTGAAAGTGAGATAAGAGACTCTAAATATGCAGGATTTGTGCGTTAAACATGTGAAAATGAAACACAACGCACCTCCAGGTCCGTTTTTGATAAGAAAACAAGGTAAATCTTAATAATTTTACCGGCCTTGGCCTCGACTTCCATTTAAAACCGACACAGATATAAGCAACAGTTGCGAGCTTCTTTCTCAAAGTTGCCTCCTATTCTCCAGCTTATCCACGTTGCATAACCATTTTTGACAGGAACTTTTTTTGAATGACAGAATCCGACGCCCCCAAACGTAACACGCGTCTCTCCTCTTTTTGTAACATTAAATCCAACTATAAGGCTCCTTTTAAGACTTCCCCTTTCCTCATGAGAAGTAGCGAACGTTTTAGCTTCATCCTGCTCTGAAATCGTCTGGAGAATATCTGTCTTTTCCTTATATTTCGTACTTTAGGGGAAAAAAATCTGTCTTTTTCACAGTCTAAGCACTTGGCATAAACTAGTCAAGAGCTGTCAGTCATATTCATATTGGAGCTGGAGCCTCGGCGGGGGATAAGAGCTCACACTTCTTAGGCCCTATAAGCCGGAGAAATTGTTTGGTAAATAACAAGATAAAAAGTGCATTTCTTCACAGGACGATAACGTGAGTGTGTCTGTGATGTGTTCCAGCAGCACATCTGCAGAGAGCAGAGCAACACCAGGGGGAGAGCCAGAAAAGGTTTGAAAATAGCAAAGAATTTCAAATATTTGTGGATATGTGTTTTTCGAGTGCATCAAAACACCCAAGTTTGATCAATATAAATAAGCCTGTATACACATTTGTAATTTCATGCATTGTGACACGTGAGTCAGCTGGAAAAGTTCCATGGTGCAGCTTTAAAAAAACAGGTTTCGTGCATGTTGGGGAAAGTGCTGCACTGAGAAGCACAAACTCTGGAGTCTGAGGCAGGACAAGTTTATTTACAGCAGTGGCGGTGAACTTAATACTCAACACTGAGCGTTAGTCCCGACTGTTCAAGCCTGACAACATAAGTAGGTTTAAATAAGAGCTGAGAAGGACGGAGACAGAGCGGCCCAGATAAAATGAGAACAGCACAAAGCTTCTGAGACAAGCTGACCAAGGGAACTGATAATGTTAAAGAAGGACAAATTCTGTGATAGCTGGACGCCGCCAGAGCCAATCACAGAGAAATGGCAACAATGAACTGGAGGTGTCCTTGTCTGTGCAGGGGAAACTACACAAGACTCTCCGGCCAATAGAGGCAAGTACAAAATGATCCACAGTCTAGTATATATTATACACAGAGCCCTACCAGCCTTAATAATACTGACAATAAATGAATGATTTTGCAATAACTTGCATGCTAACAGTGCACTTCCTGGTTGTCAAATGGAAAAACAGTGGTAGAATAATTAGATGCAGACAGCACACACTCTCCTTCTGGTTGTAAGTATTCGGTATATTTAAAAACAGCGAGGGAGCTCAGAGTCCACACTGTGCCGTTCGGTGGCTCCTCTACACTCCCCATTCATTCTACTGGGAGTGTGTTTCTGCTGGACACCAGAGATGACCACAGCCTTTTCCCTTAACAAATGAATAATTATCACTTAAACTAATTTCACGTGTAGCCTCAGAGCCTCAGAGCAGGTGACCACAGCCGTACAGCAGAGCTGTGGTGTCGCTGGAGTCGCAGGGGCCTGGGGCCCGGGGCCCGGGGCCGTCACCCTGAGGTGTGAGCGCTGCTTTCACAACACATCTTTAACAACAAAATAGAGTTCAGCCTCTTTAAACTTTTATACCAGCTCAACAAAAAGAAAGAAGTTCACAGCGTGTTCAGTAGTCTAAGGAAAAGGTTGGGGCTATCACAACCCATCCACATCACCAAAGACCAATGAACTCTGAAGCTTTTTTGGAAGGCACCCAGTAACAGGGCCCCCACGGGTGCCACTCCGGCTGCATTGGAGCTGACGAGGAGCAGACGCAGGATAGTTGGATTTGGTCTTCCTTTCTCCTTTGATTCAGTAATTGAGGACTAAAATTGGGAAGCAAGCGGACAGACAGCAGCCCCCTGAGGTCCACCCCGGCACCGCAGGGTTGTGCCCCCATACGTTTCTCATTTAAGCCAGAGGAGAAAGCCCAGAGATGAGTTCATTTCGTTATCTACTTGTTCGGGGATTGTCTGGGGCTGTGCTTACCACCTGGCCTCCTGTCTGCTGCATGAGAGAGAGAGAGAGGCCAGACACAACACATCAGCTCAGACAGGCCACTACAGGAGACACAGGAAACTGGTGCAATGACAAAATGCATTCAAACTTTTAGAGAGACGACAGAGCAACTAAAGTGAGTGCATACGGTGGGATTTTGAGTTTACATACTGTTCTATCTGGCAACCGATGAGCTACTTAAGCAGACTGTGCACAATAATTGAGTTGTGAAGAATGGTTGGGCTGATGCGAAAAGAGAAAAGCCAATTTCTTACTTCAAATGTTTACGATGGAAAAAGAGGCAATAAGAATACGCATATTTAATTCTAATGTTATATTCAGATATTTGTTCCAATCAAATTATTTACTGATGCAATTAGTGGTGATTAGAGCCTGGCTTCAGTCAGTCTACCCCAGGGCAGTGTAAAGCGCCAACGTTAAAGCGTCTGAGTTTCCAAAATGTGCAATATAAATTCAATGCATTATAATGTTTGGGTTCTTAAGCAACATTTTCTAAACAGATTGTGTCGTGTGCTGGAGGGCACAACAGAAGCAGAGCCACTTTGGACTAGGATGGACAAGACTATCACAATGTCTGGAGGGTTCATGTCTCCAGGTGCTGGGTCCTCGACAAAATCAGCAAAAATACAGACTATTTAGAAAAAGATGCAGAAGGTAAATACTTAAGGTGTCTGTGCTTTACTCTCAAATGGATTTAACCACAGTTTGATTTATGAGCACGTGACGCTTCGACCCATTCACATAATCGTCATTACATGCTTCTTTCCGTGAGCGTCATCCCAGATCGAGAATGTGTAGAACTCATTTCAGAGCCACACATATCAGTTTGGTTACAGATTTACAACATGTGGCTTAAGTTCACTCACCGTTCACCGCATACTTATAACCCACTTCTTAAATTTCTCTTCCAATCCTTGACTCCAGTACGAGCCTTCTATACTTCACATAAGCAGAGGCTGATAGCAGGAGCTGTGTTCAGAGGATCTGAAGCAGCATTTGAAAAGGACAAGTCTTTAAGCATGAGTGACAGACGCCAGCGTGACATATTAGTGCCATTTCCAACTGTCAGAGGCTGTTTACCACCACATAAGCCCGGATTTAACCAGGACTCATTTCAAAAACAGAAATCTCTCCTTCTCACTCTCCTTCAAAATCCTCTGTGTCAGATAATAAGCAACTAAACACCACATTTAGCCATCAATAAGCAAACAGCATCTCTCAATACATGACTTTACAGGGTTGCTATGTACAATATGACTCCATAGATGGCGCTGTTTCATTGCAAAAGGAGTAAATGTGTGTTGGGCTGCCTGGAAACAAGAGTAGATGTGATGTGGGGGTGGGGGGGGGTGGGTCCAGTGCAGGGGTCCCACCTGTGGACAGAAGAATCTGCTCCATATGAACCAGTCTGGAACATAGAGCATCATTAAAGCACAATGTGAACGCACCTTTTGAGATGTTTGCAAAAGATAATCATTCTGTCACAGTCACCGGTTATATAAATGGTATTGTGTAAGCAGTATGCAGTGGCAGTAATAGTAATGGTACTGTAGTAGTAGTAGTTATAGCAGTAAAATTGACCTATTGACCTAAAAATGGCCCATACACATTATTATTGTCACTTCTTGTTATTATGTTTTAAAGTATTTTTTTTGTTAGATTTTGTTGGTAATAAAGAATAAAACTGCCATCTTTGTTCAACTATACATAATTCACAATCATATTTTCATGCAAAATGCTAAGTTGCATTAACCTTGAATTTGTATGTTTATGCTTGTGCTGTTTACTCATAATTTCCTTGCGTTTTTATAGCATTTAATCTCTTGCTACAGCCTTGCTTTATTAAGACGACTCATTTATGTGGTCCTATGCACAATTAATATAGGAGTAGTTTGTTAGGAGTAGTTGTTAGAGTAGTAAAAGTAGTCATAGTCTACTGTTTTAAAAATGACCCATACGCATAATTGTCACTTGATGTTATTATGTTTTTAAGTCTTTTTTATTTTATTTTTTTAGATTTTGTTGTTAATAAAGAATAAAACTGCTATCTTTGTTCAACTATACATAATTAATCATATTTTCATGCAAAATGCTAAGTTGCATTAACCTTGAATGTGTATGTTTATGCTGGTGCTGTTTACTTATAATTTCCTCGTGTTTTTATAGCATTTAATCTCTTGCTACAGCCTTGCTTTATTAAGACGACTCATTTATGTGGTCCTATGCACAATTAGTATAGGAGTAGTTTATACAGTATTATGTAGGTCAGAGAGAGGGGCAAAGATCTGAGAAAATAGAACAGATACAGTGTGTACAGTGAAGTGTCCTTGAGTTGGCAAACACACTCAAGTCTGCAGTATTTCTTTAAGCAGCAACTATTCAGTGTTCAATGGGAAACAGCGTCTGCAATGTGGACAAATATGGATTGTGGATTAACTTCATAGAAAAGTAAGATCTGTAATCATGCTCTTTTGTTGGTTCGTACATTATGCGTTGCTGTTCTTGGGTTTCAGGATATACTGGATGATAATGATCCACTGTCTCCAACAATTGCACACTTCAAATGGAATATTATATCTTCTGAATGAGGAAAAGCCATCACAAAATTCTTCAAATCAGAAAAGAATCATAGTTTTGAGTAGTGCACTTTTTGATACGCTACTGTATGTGAGGAAATGCACATTCTTGACAATATATTATCTCTCAGTCCGGTTAAGGTGAAGGTCAGGAACAAGTATTTTAAGGGTGTAGGACAGGGTTAAGATTTCAGGTTCAAAACTGCACTGGTCAGTACAATATTAGAGGAATTTACAATTTTATTTAAGAAGACGTACTGTGCTTGTGTCTGCTATACAGTTATAATCTATGACACTAGTGGATCATTATGCTAGAATTTAGACTTTTTAAATTACAATATTGATCTGAAACAAAGAACAAAAGAAACAAGTCCACCAACATCTCTGTAAACATCAATGAAGAGCCAAACAGTTGTGGGCACCTCCGATGGATGACACAACGCTGCCGAATCCTTCATGTATTACAGATTAAGAAGATAAAATTGGAGAACGAAGTAAGTACAGATCAGAGGGCGTGTACTGGTGGAAGAGAAAACCTGTAATCATCGTATCAATGACGCCTTGAATAGAGGAAATAAACTCAAAAGGTAGATAATGGTAAATTGTCACATTTTTATATCCACAGCAAAAAGTAGAGTGTTAAAAATCAACTGTTACAGAATAAATTTTAACATTTTCTCAGGGTTTATATGAGTCCAATCTGTTCTAGAGTTAATTTAACATGTTTGGAAAATTTAATGAAGTAACACTGGACCAAGTTAATACTTTATTTATTTAATTCATGAAATTATGTAGAAAATTGGTTCAAACTGGTCTTCGCACACAGGAGTTAAATTAACTCTAGGGGAGGTTGAATTAACACTAATGGAGGTTGGATTAACTTCAGCTCTATCAACTCTAATAACTCCAAGTCAAACCTTCATTTAAAAATATTCTGAAATGTTTTACTCAGAAATTTTAACTCTCTAGTTTTTGCTACCTTCCCGGCAGTCCAAGCTGGGTTAAGTGTCTTGCCCATGGGCAGAATGACAATACTCATCTAGGAGCTGGAATCGCACCACCAACCTGTGAGTCTGTGGATCTGGCTGCTCTATAGGTGATATTTACGGCGAGAACTGCGAGAATAACCTATATTTTCGAGAAGGAGTAACAACTATACCATGGTTAAAAGCTCTAAATAGTGGATTTTGCTCATAGATCCACTTTAAAAGGTCAGTAATGTAACTAAAAACTCTGAAACTCTTCTGATGGACAACAATAACTATTTTCCACGAGCTCTTGACAATATATAACCGAGAAGACAGATGCTTTGTGCGGGCCTTTGTAACTTTGAACCAAAACATAACTGCTCAAGTAGAAAGCGCAATATGTCAACTACTGCTGTAACTATTGATGTTCCCATGTCAACGGCCTATAGCTCTATCTATCACCGGCTCCCGCTGCCCGGCTCGCCTCGCTCCCTCCTCGCACCTGTACCTCTTTACAAATGAGCTCCCATGATGCACCACGTCTATCCGGCCGACATCAGCGCTTTTGCTTCATTCCTCACCGTCGACCCCGAAGTGTTAGGGCGCGCACAACGGCTCCGGATCTGGACATAACGGGCCGATCGATAGCCCGGGGAGAGATATGAATGCAGATGATGATTTGGAGCAGCGCTGGGGGGAAAAGGAAGCACTTTCCAAAGACAATGGGCTGTTTTGTTGGTCTAGACTGGATTGAGGTGAACCCGATTGTGATGTAATGATGGCAGTAAACACTATAAGTCTTACAAATGCTTTTTCCAACAGTCATTTTACAATTTTATGCATTATTCATTTACTATATAATCATGCTGCTACGCTATTTTCTGATCTATGTTATTATCGTTATATTATGTCGCGTTTAATTTCATTCGCACATGTTTAACCCGCAAACCTTACATAGATTCTTGTCTCAAACTGAAAATTTTCTGTTCCGCCTTCTGATAATAATAAGGCTGCTCAAACATGTGTGAATGAAACAAAATGCAGCTTCAGGTATGTTTTTGAGGAGGTAAAAACATCGTAACGTGGCTTAAAGCTCAAAAGGGTCGGTTTTGGGTAATATGGATCTTTAAAAAACACATATTATGCATTTTTGTGGATTTAAATTCCTTTTTAAACATTCTTAAAATAATGTTCTGTGGAAAACATGAGGTATTTATTTGTTAGAGCTCCCTCTGCTGGCACCAACGGGAATGAACAATGAGAAAAGAAACAAATTAAACCTTTAAGAAACATGACTTCTAGATTTAAAAACCCATTTGAGAAAAATCTCGTTACCTATGACGCAACAATCCAGACAAAATTCAAACTGCGCATTTAAGAAATACTGAGGTCTGAGAAAACAAGCAAGAAGCAGCACAGAAGATAATAGACAGGCAATAAATAAGCAAGGTGGGTGAAGTATCTTGCCTAAGGACACAATGTCAGTATAAACTCTGTCTCTTGCTGCCCCACCTGGAATTCCTCTGTATTAGTGAATGAAAAGTTACGCCAATTACAATAAAACTGATCATTTTAAAAGCCGGTTTATAACTATTCCAAATTCCTTGCTTGTAAAAAATAACAGACAAATATTACGGCGTTTGATTGGGGTTAAAAAATATCTCATGTGTGACCAGTTTGGAAAGCCCCCGGCGCAACAGTGCGGTGTAAAATGCAGATGTTTCTGGTGTGAATGGGTGGGTTTTTTTTGGCTGTCGCATCCAGCTACTGAATGGGTTGCCAGATCTGCAGATGCACATGCAGAAAGATCCTCCTCCAGGACGTTTTACTGGGACAGAATCCACATCGGACACGTTTGAAGTTCTGTATTTTTCTCCCTCGCCCAACTCTGGTTAGTTCTGCTTCTCGCTGGACTTTTAGAAGGAAAAGAAGATTTTGTGGAAACTACTGCTGGCCTGATATCTTAGAAAAATGTACTCGACTAAATTTGAATTGCAATTGCTATATTGGTGGAGAATGTTTTATTTAGGCCATAATAAAATGTATATGTATTTGTACTTTTAGAAGAAATAGTATTAGAAAATCACAAAAAGTATAATTTATGATGAAATGTGAAATATATCAGTAAATGAATGTGACAATAGAAGGTTTTTGGTCTAATAAAGTCTAATAAAACTCACAAATCTGCTTTTAAACTGGGCTCTGATATCACTCGCATGTACCTGAGAGATTTTCATTTGCCAAATTTCCCTAGACTTTCCACGTTTGGAGATATTCTGTGGTTAATCCCGGTTTTCTCATTGAAATCACATTATGTTCCACTTCACTTTTGCCTCCAGCTGCCTCCATTACACAATTTGGGAAAGTTTTTGTTTAGACATTTTTAAAGAGTCTATTACCCCTGCAGTCGTGTTTGTAGACTCAAATGTGAAGTAACTTTATCTCCGTGATGGCGTTATTACTCGCTGTCTCCATGGAAACGAGCAAAGGAAGGCCAAGTCGGATCAATGGTGAGGCGAGCCTGCTCATTTTAAGAACCTATATTTTTCATTGTATCGTGCATGGAAATGTACTTAAACTGAAATTAAAACACCTCTAAAGCAACAGATACAAGACAATGCGTATATTATGGAACATTAAAGCGAAGCGACATCTCCATGGCGATAAGTAGGAAGAAAACGCTCACCAATCGAGCCCTTTAAACGCCTTTAAATCCAGGTTCTCGGAGAAAGCCTCAATATCGTCCACTTGTTTCATAATCTTTCCTCACGCTATTTTATTTCCGTCTGTTGTTTGCTGTGGTTGAACTTCGCCGCCTCTTGGGAAACGCTCCCTTGAAAAAGATGAAAAAAAAAAGAGGTTTTTAATCTCTGCAGGAGAATGACACATGCACGAAGGTGAGTAAGGCAACATCAGTTTGTGTTGTACTTGTAATCTGACATTGTGTAATTTTGTCGTAGAGACGGACAAGATAATGCAGGGAAACACAGAGCCTTGTACATATATTTTAGTCACTTCACCCTGGCACAGCAGCTTCATTCTTGTGCCTTTATTGCCACCATAGACCTGCACAGAAACCTCTTTTGTTACTATTGTGATTGGAAAGATATGAATTTTCCTCTCACTTTTGACAATAGCAATCTTACCTTGTGTGCTATATGTGTTATATATGTAGGATGAATACATACTACCAGACTGTGTACTTCTCTACAGTACCTATACTGCACCACATGACATGATTGCATCTGACAGCCTGACAATTCTGGCATTTTGGGGTCATGGTGTTTTGCAATAGAAGAGAATGTTTGCTATATATGTCAGATACGTGCATTTCTCCAAGTGCAAAGATACGAGTAAGGTTTTAAAACTGGATTTCATTAGTAGTACTAGTACTACTATTACTTCAACATTACTTGCATGATATTTTTTATTGAAGTAGCACTACTCCTATCCTTTGAAAATATCATATGCAATAATGTTCATAATATAACTTATTGCGTAGTAATTCACCGATCCGATACTAGTAACAGGTATCAGCACCTATACAGAAAAGATTCCTTGATCAAATATCGGCATCTTACTTCATTATCAGTTCAGTCGATATCCTGGTTGGACCGATACATTTATGTAATATGCTTGTGTTTTCTGTGAAAATGATATTGAATCTGTGGAACATCTTTTCTTTGAGTGTGCACATGTGAAAACATTCTGGTCCTCCTTTCATAACTGGTTGTTATTACCAAAAATATAATCATACAACCCTTAAAATGGACTGATATTAAAATTAGATTAATTTTGATGGATAAAAATTTAGATTTCTTAATAAATGTATTAATTTCGATTGCAAAACATTTTATTCATAACTGTAAATTCCTAAAGGTGAAGTCCCACCTAAATGGCCTGTTAAATAACCTTAAACTATATCTGTTTGATTTAATTAAGATTTTAAATTAACCATTCACTAATTTTACTGTTATTTTAATTTAACTTATTATTTTCTTTTGTTATCTGCTGCTGCTGTTTCAGCATCCTTTGATACTGTTTTTTTGTACTGAAATGTTTGTGATACTTGAATAAAAAAAAAAAAAAAAAGTAATATGACAATTTACTGGTCATAGTTTCCCCCGAAAGTCTCAGAATGTTTAAACTTTTATTTTACAAAGTTGTTCTGTTGTTACTTGAGGAATAAATTACAGCTTCATTCCATATTTGGATCCGTTTTGTCTTATTTTGTTTTAGTTTAAAGGAAATAAATGCTGTTTTCAGGCTTAGATACTTAAAATTATTGCATCTGAATTGGTGTCAGAACTGAGAACGCTGGATCGTGCATTCCTAAGACTACTGCAGTACCATCAGCTTGTAGTAGCAGTATTGTTACTTCAGGACACTTCTGGCCGCTCTCCCTCCTCTGAGTATAACCATTAGCGCAGAGGAGCAGCTGGGCGTGGTTTGGCAGGTCATACTGCGCCGTGATGAAACAACCTCACCTATGTCCCCGTGTCCTAGCGGCCGTTTGGCACTCGCGAGGGTCCCGGACCTCGCCATCTGCCCGGGGTCAAAGTTCACCGCGGGCCCACTGCTCCACAATGGGCATCCACGGTGCCACGCCCCCGTCCCCGGTAACAGAAGGTGACATTCCTCCTAAAGTTTGCTACAGGGACTGTTCAGGTCCAAGCGTCGCTGCAGCAAAACAAGGCAGATGAGCTGTTTACTGTGCTGACTCATTTTCATTTAAATGTAAAATATATGGCTTTAGGATAGTAACAATAATGTAGAAATGTGAATAAGTTGCATTTCTGTTTAAGTTTTTAACAGTTTAAGGTCCTATATTACAATAAAATATATATTCTTGTGAGCTTTAAGCCATCTCATAATGTTGTTACCTCAAATGTTGTTACATCAAATTCATACCTGCAGTGATCTCCTAGGTTGGTCCAGGGGTTTTGTGCTGGTCCCAGTGTGGAAGGGGACGGTTCTGAGGTAATTTGGCCAGGGCTGGTGTTCTGGTTTTGGTGTAGATTGTCTCCCTGGTATCATTTCACCAACAGCGCTGTAGATGTATAAAATGTGCACACAAACAGATGTGTTATTTAATACTAATTTACTCATAATTTGTGTGACTGTCAGTATTTTTTATTTATTATTTTATTTTATTTTTTTATCTTGTATTCATCACTGTATGGTGTCTTAAAACGTCACAAAATTAATAAAAAAAACAACATACCTGGTTGCATTTTGTTTCATTCACACCTCACTGCATCATTCGCTGCATTTCCAAAACTCAAAATGCTTTGTTCCACCTTGTGATGTCATATAGTTCAGTAGAGATTAAAAATTCCAAGGCTGAAACGATCCAAATGATTCTAGTGAAGCTGTGTGGAGTTTTAAAACACATTGGAGCACTTCCTGTTCTACCTCATGACATCACAAGGTGGAACGGTGTTTTCAGTTTGATAGAAGAACTCCTAAGCCTAAATATGGTTTGTGTGAATGAAACAAAACACAACTCCAGGTATGTTTTTTGATGAGGAAACATTATAACATAGATCAGAATAAAGAGTTTTCTGGCACCTTCTCGTCTCCATGGAGATGTTGCATGGACTGGAATGTTCCTCAGTGCGGCAAAGTCCTTATTTTTTCCGTCCCTCCGTGGAGACGAGTTGAATCTATCACAGTTCGGTCTTAAGCACTAAAAAGTCCTTGAATTGAATAAAAGCAAGATGGAGAAGTTAATTTCACACTGTAGGACATTCCAGCCAAAGTAGCTACATCTCCATGGAGACAAGCAGATGGCGAAACTTATAACACTCTAAAAGTTACATAGTGCAGCTTTAAAGTCCTGCTAACTTAATATCAGCATTTGCATCTTTTTTTGTTTTGAATTATGCACTTAAAAGTTTATAACGCAATAAAAAAGAATTTTAGTTTTGAAGTAAGCATTTTTGGAGCAGTTTCGTCTCTCGGTCGCCAAGAATCAATTTATGGAAACATTGCCTCTGACAACAAAAGGCCGTGCGCTGTTTTCTTTGGAGTATTTGTTTATTTTTCTCACAATATGGAAAATATGCATTTCCAGCCTTTGAGCATCTGCCTGTACGCGGCACTGAGAGGACAGAGAGGTGGAAAATAAGTTTCTTTCTTTATATTCTGTCGCTTCAAAGGCCTTTTCCAGCCGCCATCGATACTTGATAGAGCAGAGTGTAGCACAGCATGACAATGTAGTAACTCTCAGTCAAAGTTTAGAGCCGGGGTAGACGCCGAAACACAGCAGTTCAAATGCATTCTGAATATTTATTGTGATTTCAACTGTTTTTGCCAAGTTAAAATTCAGCTGGTTATGGAAATATTATTGCACTTCCTCCACGTTCCACCGTCTTTCAACTCTACCCATGGGGACAAGCAGGTGGCGCTATGGAGCTCCACAGTCCCACCCACTTAAAAGTCAACGCTCATTTACTTTTCCCGTAGCTGTTTGAACAATTTTAATCCAAACGCCACATTTAAAACACTAGATTCAGATTCAGGTTTATAAAATTTCAGAAACTTATTTTAAAAACATAGTTACCGCATTGATTGGCCCTTGAGCAAACTTTCAAACTTTTAACATTTGTTTCTAGAAAGTCTATGAGGAGCCTCCATATCCAAAGCTACGGGTCAGATCTGCGGAAAGGCCAACGCTAATAATGCGATCGGGTTTGTCAATTATTTCAGAGCATAAAAATTGAGGATTCGGGAAACTTTTTGGAGCAATTCACAAGTAGATCTCAAATATATTAAATTGCAAAACGCCAGAATTAAGCAATTTAAAGGCAGAGGGTGCAAAAGAAATTGAGAAGTGATTTGTCTTTCGTAGCTGTTTGAACTATTTTAGTCCAAACACCACATTTAAAACGCTAAATTCAGATTAGCGGTTTATAAAATTTCAGAAACTTATTTTAAAAACCGCATTGATTGGCCCTGAGCAAACTTTCAAACTTTTAACATTTGTTTCTGGAAGGAAAATTAAGGAAAATTAATGGGAAATTTTCTTCCTGGAGCCTCCATATCCAAAGCTACGGGTCAGATCTGTGGAAAGGGCAACGCTAATAATGCGATCGGGCTTGTCAATTATTTCAGAGCATAAAAATTGAGGATTCGGGAAACTTTTTTGGATTCCAGGAGCAATTCACAAGTAGATCTCAAATATATTAAAGTGCAAAACGCCAGAATTAAGCAATTTAAAAGCAGAGGGCGCAAAAGAGATTGAGAAGTGATTTGTCTTTCGTAGCGGAGCATCAAACCGACACCCTGAAGGCTTCATGATAAAGTCAGGAGGACGGAGGGGCTGAGTCAGGAGGCGCTCGGCTTTGCTCAGCACTTGCTCCTCTCACAAATAAAGCAGCTCCAACAGTTTGACCCCTGATTTTTGAGCAGGTTTTAACAACGTTCTGCGGTTCGTTTTTCTCGAACGAGGACGGGGATTGAAACCAGTCGATGAAAGAACAAGAAAGCAGAGTTTGCATTAAAAGAACCCTCATTTATGTCAAATGTTTCTATGCTAGATATTTACTTTTAATGCTGTACTGCGGAACATTCGTGGCAACCAATAATATGGATGTTATGGCTTTCGTTTTGTCGATTAAATGTTTTACAATTGCCACACCAGAAGAGCGACATCCTACGGCTTTAACTCATGTCGACTTTACGTTTTCGCCGTTCAGAAGACGGGAAAGTCTCGCTACAACCATCTCGAGTGTCGCCCGCTTTTAAAACGAAAGAAACGCGTCCAGGATCGGGCCGTAAATCTGCAACCGGGGCCTAGCAAACTGTTAGCGCTGCGTAAATGAATTTCACAGCTTAATCACTTCTGTTTCGGCTCCTCTAGAGGTTGGTCTCCCTTCAGCCATACTTCAGTCGCAAATAGATTGGATCAAGAATGATGTGTGTCCAGGAAAAAAGATCCCAGTTTAATTTCACCTGCGATTATACCCGATGAGGGATATTTATGATCAGGGACGGTAATGAAAGATTTGACAAGAAACTGAGGAGTATGAGGCTCGCTGGAACGAAATGGTAGGAAATACTGACCGATGACAGATGAAAACCTTGATCTTTTTTAGGATTAGCTCAATATATTGCATTGTACAAACCTTTAAGGACCAGTATTAGGCTATAACACTGTTCTTGTGATGTCATGTGGTAATACAGGAAGTGCTCCACTGTGTTTTTAAACTCCATACACCTTCACTAAAAGCATTTGAATCATCTCAGCTCTGGAATTGCCGATCTCTGCTAAACTGAAGGTAAAAAGTAGCTGTTAACATGTCATCAGTACAATATTTTTACTTGTGGTATCAGATTTTGGTAGAATATAAGAATAAGTATCACAATTTAGAATATAATAGCAACAACGACAGCGCCTCTAAAATGTAGACCTTAAATGTAACTGTAAATTCATGATATTAAACGTTCTGGGGGTGGAAAGTCAGCTGCATGATATGGAAATATAAAGTTGAAACCATTTCAGAACATGTTTTATGTAATAATGTGTGATATTATCTGCATGATATGGAAATATAAAGTTGAAAAGAACAAAGAACAGCCAAAAGAACTACATTTCCATATAAAAAAGGCCAAATAAGAGTCAGGTTTCTCGCTCAAAGTAAAAAAACACAACTACAATGACGCTTACTTTTATTTTAGTCAATGTTCTGGCCTTAAAAGTTACATTCTGTGGCTTTAATAAGCAATGTTTTCACTATAAATAAAGTTTGTGTATATGCTATAGCTAAAATTTACCGAAAATATTGTGTTTTGAAGTATTTATGAAAACAAGCTTTGATGCAAATAACTCGTATAATTCATTCTCTTGATTCTTTAAGCCATGTTATAATAAACCTCTTCAAAAAAACATATTGGGAGTTGTGTTTTGTTTTATTCACACACGTTTTGATGCTTTTTTCCACCTTGTAATGATATATAGTGGTAGTTTTCACCTTTTAGTTCAGTAAAAATTGGCAATTCCAGTGTTGAAATGAAGGTTTACGGAGTTTAAAAACACAGTAGAGCACTTCCTGTAATACCATGTGTGATCAGAGCGTTTTCTGTTCAAGAGAAGAACTCCGTGATCATGTGGGAATGAAACAAAACACAACTCCAGGACGTCATTATAACACGGATCGGAAAATAGAGTCCGTTTAACGCAAGTACAGAACATTTACGCTATGTCCTGTTCTATTGAAATATAAAATACTTCACTTCAGCATCAAGTATAATGACTCACTTCTTCCTATATGCAGCAGTACCATTCAAAAGCCCTGCTGCAGACCCTCTTATTACCTCTATTCACCACTAGGGGGCAGTATTGATGCACCCATCCCCAGGCCCGTCCCTATAAAACAGTGTGTACTCTGGCACGGCGTGCACAGCGGGACTCTTCCCCCAAAACATGCCATTTCCAAAGTGATTATGTGAAGTATACAAAAGCACAGTGAAGGCAGGGGATGTTCTGCTGATGGCTAATACTCGTAATTTATAGCCCAATTCTAGCGCTAATCTCATCACAAACAATACGCTGTCTGCTTCAATATTTATGACACACTCCAGTAAAGGAAACTATCCCATCACGGCAGGCCGGCATTGTATGGGACCAAAGCAGCCATTTTGGGAGAGCGTAATAATAAGACGTAAGCCATAGTATTGTTGTATTATAAATAACGGCGGGTATGTAGTCTGCGCGCTTACAGTTTTAAAAAATATACTTCAGTGTGGTTCATCTGCATTTAGAGTTGTGTTGTCGTTATATTAAAACTTCAAACTTAATTTTGACGCTAAGGATTTCACTTATTTGATGATTTTTCTGAGACGCTAACTAGAGGCATGCTCTGTCTGGGGCGTAGCTAGACTTTAATTTGAGTTTCGTTTCAAGACAGTATGACCAGAAAACGCTGAAGTCGCTGCAACTACAACAAACTGATTTTTATTGCTGTTAAACAAGTCTCTCTCGAATAACGTTACAGCCGCAAGCTAGCAAGCGTTAGCCGACAGTTTTTCAGTAAGTCAATCTCAAGTTTATGTTTAAAATCTAACTCCGAAACAGGGCGTTGTGATCGTATTAGTTTTCAGAAAATGTTTCGAAGTCTTGCTCTTGATTTTCTTTTATTAATAAGTTTTCAGACAATCTAAAAATCTCAGTCAGACAATTTGCTAATGTGTGCATTGTGTCGCCGTGATAAGCCATAGTATTGTTGTATTATAAATAACGGCGGGTATGTAGTCTGCGCGCTTACAGTTTTAAAAAATATACTTCAGTGTGGTTCATCTGCATTTAGAGTTGTGTTGTCGTTATATTAAAACTTCAAACTTAATTTCGACGCTAAGGATTTCACTTAATTGACGTTTTTTTCTGTGACGCTAGCTAGAGGCATGCTCTGTCTGGGGCGTAGCTAGACTTTAATTTGAGCTTTGTTTCAACACAGTATGACCAGAAAACGCTGAAGTCGCTGCAACTACAACAAACTTATTTTTATTACTGTTAAACAAGTCGCTCTCGAATAATGAACAACGTTACAAGCTAGCGAGCGTTAGCCGTGAGTTTTTCAGTAAGTCACTCTCAAGTTTATGTTGGAAATCTAACTCCGAAACAGGGCATTGTGATCGTATTAGTTTGCAGAAAATGTTTCCAAGTCTTGCTCTTGGTTTTCTTTTATTAATACGTTTTCAGACAATCTAAAAATCTCAGTCAGACAATTTGCTAATGTGTGCATTGTGTCGCCGTGATAAGCCATAGTATTGTTGTATTATAAATAACGGCGGGTATGTAGTCTGCGCGCTTACAGTTTTAAAAAATATACTTCAGTGTGGTTCATCTGCATTTAGAGTTGTGTTGTCGTTATATTAAAACTTCAAACTTAATTTCAACGCTAAGGATTTCACTTAATTGACGTTTTTTTCTGTGACGCTAGCTAGAGGCATGCTCTGTCTGGGGCGTAGCTAGACTTTAATTTGAGCTTTGTTTCAACACAGTATGACCAGAAAACGCTGAAGTCGCTGCAACTACAACAAACTTATTTTTATTACTGTTAAACAAGTCGCTCTCGAATAATGAACAACGTTACAAGCTAGCGAGCGTTAGCCGTGAGTTTTTCAGTAAGTCACTCTCAAGTTTATGTTGGAAATCTAACTCCGAAACAGGGCATTGT